>JBAHVR010000344.1:0-125000 GCA_036898135.1 Oncomelania hupensis
ATTGTGTCTTCTACAATAGAAATGCACTCTCCTGTCCTCACAGAAGGTATTTGTGTGTTAGTTAAAATAATTTAAATTCATGAAAAACAGCATTATGTGTTTTTTAGTTTTTTTGATATTTTGACAAGATTTAAAGGCAATTAATAAGAGACAATACCTAAGTTATTAAATTTGACTCAGACAGATAATCAGTTATAACCAACGAAATGGGTTGTTGTTGTTGTATCAAATTTTATTCATCAGATTAACATAAGTTGTACTGAGAAATGGGTTGGCTGAGAATTAGAACATAAGCTCGCTTTGCATTAATGCGCTCTTTCTGATGGCAATGTAGCGCTTTCAATGCTTTTGTTTGAAAGCTGGCTTTCGCTGAACACTTGCAATTCCATCTTTTCTTCCTTCCCTCTTTATATCAAACCATTTGAATTAACCCACACATCCATCTGACTATCCATCCAAAAAATCCACCCCCTATCTATCTGTCTATCTATCTATCAACAACAGCAAATGGAACCCAAGAACCAACAACAACAAAGAAAACCCCAGAACCACCAACAACAAAGAAAACCCCAGAGCTAACAACAACAACAAAGGAAACCCCCGAACCACCAATTACAACAACATCAGCAACAACAAAGGGAACCCCAGAGCCAACAACAACAAAGGAAATCCCAGAGCCAACAACAACAACAACAACAACAAAGGAAACCCCAGAGCCAACAACAACGACAACTGAAACGCCAGAACCCACAACAAGAACGGGAAGTCCTGATCCAACAACAACAACAACCCCTGAGCTACCAACAACGATAACCCCGGAGCCCATAACAGGTACAACGGGAACCCCGGCGCCAACAACAACAACAACAACGAGAACGGGAACCCCATACCCAACAAAAACGGAAACCCCAGTTCCACTAACAACGGGAACTCCAGAGCCAACAACGGTAATCTCAGGGCCAGCAACAACAGATACCACACAATCAACAGCGACAACACTAACGGTACAACCACCAGCAACTACTCCACAAATCCAGGCAAATACGACAGCATCATCAACAGAATCACCTTCGACCCTTTTTGTTTCCAAAGTGTCAGGTAGGTTTCATGCAATTGATAATTCATTACACATACACCAGGTCGTATTTTTATGTAGGTATCAACCAAATTTAATGCAATTTATAATGCAGGGTTTTTCACATCAACACTTACCACTACAGCTTTCTTTTTTTGTGTGAATTTGCTTTTGCTTGCCAGTGCCAATCAAATGATGGAGAAGCAGACGTGTGTTGGCTTAAAGCTTTTGCGTGTGTGCTTTTACTTTTCATAAAATGTTACCACTTCAGTCAGTTCCTTTAAATGTAACTAAAACTAAATCTACTCCCTTTTGATTTGACGAAACTATCAACTTCCTGTGTTTAACTTAACCTTTTCGTCTAACTCTCTTTCCAAAAGGTTTGAGGTGCATTGAAGATGACTTTTCTTTATAATAACATTTGCTAAGCAATTTAAACTAAAAACAGAAATGTAACGATTCAAAAAAACATATTACCTTCGATCAATCTTTAATAATAATAATAATAATAATAATAATAATAATAATAATAATAATAATAATAATAATAATAATAATAATAAAAATAATAATAATAATAATAATAATAATAATAATAATAATAATAATAATAATAATAATAATAATAATAATAATAATAATAATAATGAATGCTGTACGCTCCTTATTCCTAAATAAGACGACAGGTATCCAAAATAAACTCCCACGCTACAGACACTTCTATATACACAAGAAAAGCACAAACATCGCTCAAAACTGTAGTGTAGAGGCAAGTTGCTAATATAGAACGGATAGGAAATCGAATTGTATGTTGACATGTTTGAAGGTTGGCTGCCTCTAATACAAATATTGGCATAGAGTCTATGTCTTTGACATAATTAACTTTACAGATATATGGAAAGCTGTTATAGTAGACACTAGACATATAGACAAGGAGATGGAGGACTATGAGAGATTAAAAATAGATAGTTTAAGTGTCTACACCTCAGCCATAGAATGGGAAAAACCCAACCTAGAGTATTTAAATTATGGGGTTAAAACAAGATCAAAAGGCATGCTGTTCGATCAATTTTCATTGCATGGTAATTGGGATGACTATTCTACCAACAGATCCATCTGCACCCGTGTTTACGGAAAACTCCTCCAATACGTTTTCACTTGCTGCAACCGCTACAACCACTACTGCAGCACCAACGACAACCCCCACCGACACCGCTGCCCCTGCAGCAGCTGAAACGACAACGACACTGGAGATGACTACGACCTCATCCACTACCACATCAACAACAGCCTCGACGACCCTGGCAGCCCAATGCCTGGTTAGCCCATGGTCAGAATGGTCAAGGCCATATGGCTTCGGTGTCCAGTCCAGAAAGCGAGAGATAGTGCATCCGGGTTTTTCATGTCCGGAGGATGGACATTTAACTGAACTCCGCCCATTTGAACAGACTGGTGAGCGAGACTGAATACATGTGTACTATTTAAATGTTTGTTAATGCCCGTTGTAAGGGTGTTTCATTGTTAGTGGGTTATTATTAAAACGTGAACATATTTTTTAATTTTCTGGAAGGAAAGTCTGGGCTTTTGGTATATATTAATGTTAGTTTAAGTCCCTTAGACTGTGACTAACTTGTAACATAGTTGGCTACAGCGTTAGATTCTATGCCGGAGGTTGTGGGTTCGAACCCTGGTTGAGACGTTCTTCTGTACACCGCGTCTGAGGCTTTTAGGTCACCAAGGATTATATCCCGGGTACACTAGCCTTGTTCCCTTTTGATCCTCTCCTTAATAGCCTACTAGTACAGCAGTCCATCTAATTTTCACTGCACACACACAACCAACATCTATTAATTCTACCTTTACTTTTAATTTAATATAGCGCATTACTTAAATATCTGATAGCCGTTTGTGAATGTTTATTATTCATGTAGTTGTTTATTTAATGTTGTTGTAACAATTTCTACTAATATTTTTATTTAATTATTTTATTTCATCTGATATGTTTATTTAATCTAGGCTGGACGTTGACACAGCTCAGCCAGAACTACACACTCGTAGGCGACAATTTTGACCGGGACTTTTTACGTGCCATGGATGGCCCAACAGACATTCTGGTTATCCTTGATGCTTCAAGAAACGACGATCCGGAGGCACTCACGGTGATTGTTTGTTTGTTTGGGTAGATTAACGTCCCCGGACACATTGCGTATAGGGGACAGTGAGCAGTTTCACCACATTTTATACTGTACGCTGTAGTTGACTCAAGGGGAATAACAAGTAATAGACCAAGAGGATTGAGAAGACGCGGTTAGTTCCCATGATATATAATTGTTTTACAAATTGCTCTTATATAGCGCTTTTTGCCGATACAGGATCTAACTCAAGCTGCCCGAGACGCCCACTTGCAGCCTTTAGGCGCATAGTCTGACGCCCAGACAACTGAGAACAATCCTGGGTGACCGGATATGGGGGAGAAGGGACCTAGTGCATGCTGGGTGTAATTGTGCAGCCGGCACTCACCCTGCCTAGGACATGAGCGTCAGGATCTTTAAAGTCCGTGCTATGAAATGCGTGCGTGCTCACACTAGACCTCGGCTTACGTTCTCATCCGCTGGAGTATAATGAAACCGTCCGGATATTTTTTTTTAATACAGGAAATCTAGTAAAATATAGCAATGCTTAAATATGAATTTTAGCTACAAGTTAATTGTTTAACACAAAGCATAAAATAAAGGACTGTTAGCGCCATTATTGTAAGTTAATAGTATGAATGAATTGAGGTAAAATAAATAAATAAATAAAATAGAAAAGTGTGTGCATTTTATATATATGTCTGTCATATGGTTGCTTTTAACCATTTCAATTTGAAAAGAATAGCGCGTGAACCTGAGGAAGTTTAAAGATAGTGCTACTTTCCGCCGCTACGGTAAATAAATAAATAAATAGTTAAATTGATTGATTGATTGATTGTTGCTTTATGTTTAGCGGACTCTTCCGAGCCAAATCAGGACCGGACAACCCCCAATCCGCATTAAAGATCTGCCGAAACAACCCTAGTGGGAAAATTGAATGCCCTCCACCGGCCAGTCACTTTACAATAAAGACATCCTACGCAGGATCGAGACGGCTGAGGCTTTACCCCAACTACTCGAACCCCCGGTTACAAAAACAAAATAGAATACAAACATCATTATAAATCATCAACAAAACACATACATATAAAATGCCTATAGTGCTAAATAATAACATCATAGGAAGCCCTAGTGACCACCCGGCAGAAAGCGTCCAACACTCCCAAGCTGATCCAACAGACCTCATACACAAACAAGGAGTCTTGTCCAGGAAGTTTTCAAGAAAAAAGGTAGGTCATTGATCTAGCGAAGAAGAAGATAGTATAGCAGAGTGATAGGACAGATCAGGAATGGGAAAGAGCAAATGAGGAAGACAGCGACAGTGGGAATTTAAAGCACTAAATTTCCAGAAAGTGGGGATACTATTTATACTGAAACCCCCGGCACTCCAACGGGGGTACTGTTGCCGCAGTGAATCAGTCATGCCTACAAAGGCAAGACAGGTTTTCAACTGGGGCTTTCACTTTTCCCTTTATAGGTTAGAACATTCTACAGTGGCAAGATTGCTCATGACCCCAAGGGGTAAATAGTTAAATAAATAAATATACTGTATGCAGTCAATCAAGAAAACAACCAAACCAAACCAACCAATCTACCTATAAACCTTTGCATTACATTACATGGTTATTACTTTAGGTCCAGCGGACTCTTCCGAGCCAAATCAGGACCAGTATAAACAACCAACCAACTAATCGAGAGAAAAACCATTACCAACACATGCTCTTACTTGTTGTAGAACATCAAGAATGCGGTGAAGGAGATGCTGGGACTTTTCTGTGGAGAGTTTGGCGACCAACTGACCCACAACAGATTTTCGCTAATAACATACTCCACCGTGGCACACGGGTCCTTGTTCCAAGACGCTCAGACCCTTCCTAGCCTGATGAATATGGTCGACAGCATCCGTGTCATGGAAGGAGCGACATGCACCACCAAAGCCTTGGAACAAGCTTTTACTCTCTTCCAACCAGCATTCGGTGAGTTGAGTCGTAGGTTACTGTACAGTCCAGTATTTTATTTATCGTGTATTCACACTATGATGATTTTAGACACACACGCATGCGTACATGCCCAACATTGCTCACACTAACACACGCATCTAAAAAAAAAACATCCTAATTATTTAAAGAAAGTCAACAGTAAATAAATAAATAAAAATTATAATTATTTTTCAAGTGCCGATCTTATTAAAAGACTTTGTTTGTACTATATATGGATGATATAATTAATAAATACATAATATAATTCGTCCACAATTTTCTATCATGTAGCCGGCCTTTGCTCTAAACAGATCCAGGTACTCATTTACAGATGGGTGGACTGCGTTGGCGGGGGGGGGGGGGGGGGGGGGGGGGGGAATGGAAGGGGGAGGGTTGGTCGTGCGCTTGTTTCATTCTATTCTTGTCCCTTGGTCGGTTGCCTTCCATGTATAATCACCCATCCAAGTAGTAACCGGTCCCGAGGTTGCTTAACATTGCTATAGCGCGTGCGCAAACCACAACTGCGCCAAATGAAGATAAAGGACTGAAAACATAATGATTATCGTTCAGGTTAAGGACTGTAAACCGTAAAGTAAAAGAACCTAAAACATAGCCTAACGTAGAGGACATGACTGATGAGGCAAAAGATTTTACGTATCCTTGCGGTAGAGGAGAGAGAGAGAGAGAGAGAGAGAGAGAGAGAGAGAGAGAGAGAGAGAGAGGGGGTCTCCCCTCCTTGTTACTCTTCCAAGCTCGCTAGATAGTATAGCTGGTTGGAATAGGGTGATTGTTGTGCGTCGTTTTGAATGTTTCTCATTTTCAAGTGAGATCTATAAGCCGCTAGTTAAGTGACTGTCTTTAATTATAACTAGCTTACAAAATGATTGTCATGATTAGAAGACTGCATGCCTGTATGTGTGTGTGTGTGTGTATGTGTGGGTGGGTATGTGTGTGTATGTGTGTGTGGGTATGTGTGTGTGTTTGTGCAGGTGTGTGTTTGAGTATGCGTATACATTCACACCTGTGCCTTTTAGTCATGTTGATCTTTTCTTTCTTTTTTTCATTGTGACGTCATTGCAGGGGCGCGTCAGAACGCCAGACACGTCACGCTGCTGATCACGACTAGCACATCCAACTGCCTAAACACCAACGGCGACCACAACATCGACAGTAAAGCGGAAGAACTGCGAAAGGTAAACCATGTCTATATTGAATTGTATATCCTCCTCCTCCTCGTCGTCGTCATCGTCATCATTATCGTCGCAGGCATCATCATCATCATCATCATCATCATCATCATCATCATCATCATCATCATCATCATCATCATCATCGTCGTCGTCATTATCATCATCATCATCATCATCATCATCATCATCATCATCATCATCATCATCATCATCGTCGTCGTCATTATCATCATCATCATCATCATCATCATCATCATCATCATCATCATCATCATCATCATTATCACCATCCGTTTTAAAACTACTTCAAGGGAGCCTAACGTCTAGATCAAAATGGTGTTAAAACGTGTTTTTTTATAATGTCTAATTCACGCTAACTGATAGGCTAACTGTTTCTAGAAATAATTCATACTTTTTCTGATATTCGCGTTCTAAAGATCTTCTGCCTGCAGAAATAATTGGCTTATCTCCCTTACAGAATGCAGGCAGAGGCGCACAACAACCAAACCCAGCTTAGCGTGAAAAGCAACCCCAATACGTTGCATTAAGTTAGCCTGGGGACATGAATTATGTGTCTGTAGTCTGAAGTGATGCTCAATGACGGCATCAGAGGCCCCTTTGCTAGCGATGCCTCGTAAGGTTATCTGACAAACCAATGTAAGCTTACTTCGTAAACGGCCAACATTCCCATCACCTGAATAATGTGAAATAATAAACTGGTCTAGGATCACACTATCTAACTAGTGTAAAAAAAATTAAAACATTACGTTAGACTCAATTTAATAAAATAATGGGAGACACAAATGTCTGCGTATAAAATGTGAAGTAAGCTGTCGCGCCTGAAGAAATACAATACAATACAAGATTATTGCTTTAGGTCCAGCGGACGCCTGAAGTAAGGGCGTTGATTTTAATAGTCCTATCAAATAGATTTAATTAGAAAAGATTCATCTAAGGGTAAGGCACCATGAAGGGAGTGATAGAAAAAAATGCCTATAAAATATTGTGCAGTCCCCTAAACGTGAGAGTATACATGCAAGCGCTTTAAAAGGACTTTTTAGTTTGGAATCGCGCTTTGCAAAGTAAACGATGATGATGGTGATGATGATGATGATGAAGAGGAGGAGGAGGAGGAGAAGGAGGAGGAGGCAGAGGAGGAGGAGGATTATTAAAAATGTTGCTGCTTCTTTACGAAGTTTGACGATGACGATGACGGCAGTGACGATGACAATGGTGACGGTGACGGCGACGACGACGATGATGATGATGATGGCGACGATGATAATAAAGAATATTTATAATTTTAAGAAGAAAAAAAAACGTGTGAGGGGGTAACAACAACAACCTACAACTACTAACAACAACAACAACAAGCAACAACAACAAATAAATCATCAACAAACCCCTTACACCCCTTATACCATCGTATGTTTATTTTTACCGTTCGCCCCCAAACGGAGTCACGTTCGTAGGTAGTCCATGCCAACACGACACCGTCCCGCAAACCACCACGCCCCAAAACTCCCTCACGCACCTCCTCCGACTACAAGCCACAAGCATGAATTCATTAAAAAAGAGTGGCAGAAAAGTCGCGCCATTTTATTCCGATCAATTTTAAGTCATTAACAGTAGAGATTAATTGTATTGTTGATTTTTGTCAGACAAACCCTATTGAAATTTTTGGGTAATCGTTATATAGGTTGTTGATAGAAGTTGATGCGCAATGAGTCCATTGTGAGTTTGCGCTATATAAATATTATTCATCATTAATAACATTATTATTAATGTCTTCTATCAATATTGCTGTATTATTATTAGAGTATACGGCCTTATATTCCGACAATTTTAAACTAATTAATACTTAATTGTATTGTTGATTTTGTTTGTTTGTTTTCTTGTTATTTTATTGAATTTTGTGTAGTCGTTATATAGGTTTTTGATAGAAGTTGATGCGCAATGAGTCTTTGTGAGTTTCGCGCTATATAAACATTATTATTATTATTATTATTATTATTATTATTATTATTATTATTATTATTATTATTATTATCATTATTATTATTATTATTATTATTATTATTATTATTATTATTATTATTATTATTATTATTATTATTATTAAGTTGAAGTATATAGTCTACCTGTTTTAGTGCTTGTTCTTCCGATATTTGAATTTGTTTATTGTTAATTTATTGTCTTTTTTTCCTGTTATTTTATTTTCTTGTATGCGTAACATCAAGCTACATGTTTTATATATTTATTTTATTGTTATTACTGTACTTCAGTATTTACTTTAAAAAAATTATTGTATATATTAATTGGTTTTGACGCTTTCAGCTACAAACGGTAGAATTAGAAAATGTCGGTTATATATTTCTTATTTTTAAAATTACTGTTGTATTTATATATTTAAATTTTACTTGTTTTTAATTAATTGAGTTAAAGTCATGTGATAGAACATATAAACGCATGAAAACTTCCACAACAGAAAGGATGCACATAGCATAGCATAGCATAGCATAAATATTTTTTGTCAGACCTACGACTACGACTTATTTGATAACGTGTCTGTTGATTATGTGCATCGATTCAAGATCGACATAACTTTGGTATACTGCAGTTTTAAAAATATTTGTTTATTTATTATGTTAGTTAATCGGTCTGTTCGTGACTTGTAAGTAAATTAATTAGTTAGTTGATTCTTAGATTTGGTTGGATATTTTCATTTATGGAATGAGTTCAATGTTAATGGAATGAGTTCAATGTTAATGGAATGAGTTCAATGTTAATGGAATGAGTTCCATGTTAATGGAATGAGTTCAATGCTTGATTTCAAATGTCGATGCATACGACATTGGTTAAAGAAATACCCAAAATTCGTTTCGAATTCTTTGTGTTTCGATTACGACTGAATAAATGAATCAAAAACTGGATATATGATTGGTAAAGCGCTTGAATAACTGGACTCCGAACAGCACGATTACACATTTCGAAGTGTGTTTGTGTGGACGCATAGGTGTAAGAAAGAGAGACGGAAAGAACATGAAGTGAAAATAAAACGTACATGGAGAGTGAGTGAGGGAGAAAGAGTGAGAGAGAGAGAGAGATTGAGAGAGAGTGAGAGAGAGAGAGAGAAAGAGAGAGAGAGAGAGAGAGAGAGATTTAAAAAAACAAAGCAAAACAAGAAGGGATACTTTTAGTCGCTTAATTTAATAGCAGCTTATAAAAGTAATTTCCACAACAAATTAGCCTATATCATATAATAATAATTTACTTGTTTTAGCAAATTAAATATATTGACAAGCAACACACAATGAAAACATTTCTTTTTTTTTAAATATCTAAGCAACATTTTATAAAGTATCTATAATTATATAGTACCAAATGGTGACTTATTACTAGTTATTAGCACCAAACACACACGTAAAAACACCCATACAAACACACACATACGTAAACACATACACACACAACACAAACTCACACACAAACACCCGCCCACACACACATACACACACTAGCCGACGAGTTTCGTGCTCTAATTGACTAGGAATTAGTTCTATTTTACTTCTGTATTTCAATGACTAAAAACAACAAGGTTAAAACAAATCCGAACACGAATTAATTTATTGTTCTCATCACATCCCACAAGCATATTTTACTTGCGATGGGTATGAGATATTAAACATTTAATATGAAATAAACTTAAAATGCTAGTTTTTAGTAGCACTTCCAACCTTCTTTCACGTTGTTCCACATACACTTTGTTACACGTTATTTATCTATATTTGATTGAGCCCCGATGCTTGAATCTTAATATATGTAACCCGAATTCGTTTATCCACGCAGCCTGTTATTTATTTATTTATTTATTTATTTATTTATTTATTTATTTATTTATTTATTTATTTTATTTAACGTCTATTAATATTTGTTCACTCAGCAACAAGGCAGGAGTCGTCGTATAAAGTTTTCCAACTTTATTCAGCAAACATCAACAACTGCAAACAGATCGCTTTCCGAAAATCACTACAAAGATCACTCTTACAAGCAGACAGTGCATTACTTATATGACTTCTATACAATCGCGAGAAACTTCGAACATTCTAGAATGACGCAATAACGCCCAATCAAACTAAAACTCGGCACCGGGCGGAACTGTGTCTGTCGTACGTCATATAATGTTTGAATCTACATGAGTCGACAAGCTGTTTACCCGTAAGATCTGGAAAATTCGGTCGATAATAAACAATTCCAGAAAATTCTCAACAATATCGACCGACGAAAATGATCAACATTATACAGAGTTTCTTCTAGCAACAGCGCAAAATCAAATCAAAGGTAAGGTGTACTCACCTGTTCCCCTACCTAATTTTTGTGCCTCAGTCCATCATTCGCCTGTAAACCTTTTATTTATCAACGTCTTAGCTCACTGAAGAAGTTTTCTGCGAAGGCAAGTTTTTTTTTTCCACGTTCATCAAGTTGTTTTACCACATCACAGCCTTTTCAAGGTATTGTTTTGCTTTCTAAACGTATCAATATTGTCGAACGATCTAATAGTTTCTGGGAACTATTTGGGCCATTAAGATTGCCTGCTAAAGGGGGAGGTACTCGGGAAAAACTGTTCCAAATGTTACTGACTCGATCGTGTCCCTTGCAATGGACTCTCTCGTTACAGAAACTTACTAACGTTCATGGTATATTTAAAACATGAAACCAATAAATAAATACATAATAACAATTTATACAGTTCAATTTTCACGATGACACGCATATAATTCTTTTAATACAGTAGAACATTTGATTTTCATCAGTCATCTCATTTGTTTAATACTATTTATATCCTTGGCTTCTAATTTGTTATGCATGTAATTATCCTCTCTAATGTTTTTCTTTAATAATATTCCTTTTCTTATTTGTTATGCAACTATAACTGTAAATCATAATACCCCTTTGTCTTTCACTCTGTCTGTCCCGCTCTTTATTCTTTGCGTGAGTACGTTTGTGGGTGTGTGTGAACGCAAAAAAGCGCATAAATGGGTAGCAGACCTGTCTTTCTTAGTAACAAAAGGGTTTATTTGCTTGGAACCCACTTTTTTCCAGGACCCCACTTTTTTCTAAGTGCGCGGGAGTGCTCTTTTAGTGCATGGGAGTGCAGTTGTAGTGCATGAGAGTGTTTTAAGTACACAGGAGTGCTCTATTCGGAACGGAGAAAATACAGTCAATTTTCGGAGAAATTTGGAAGAAAAGTCGACCTATTTCGTCGCCTATAGGAGACGAACTAGGTCAACTTTTTAGACGGAAAGAGCCAATTTTGACTTAGATTCTTACTTTTCTAGAAGAAGTTTGCGTTCTTTCCGTCAAAAAATCACTTTCCGATTCCTACATTCTTAAATAAACCCAGTTCTGATGAATTGCATGTAGGTGTGTGTGTGTGTGTGTGTGTGCGTGTGTGTGTGTGTGTGTGTCCTTGTTTACACAGTATTATCTGGACAAATCGGTGAACATCTACATAACTTGTATAGACATGCCTATTTGTTTTGACGTCAGAACAATGATCCGTTAGGGTTAGGGCTGGGTTAGAGTTAGGGTTAGGGTTCGAACACTGCAAAGTACTTAAAAATGGGGACGAAATATTATATTGAATATACTGAATATTGTCAGCACAACGTATGTGGCGTTTCGGGAAAATCATGATAATCCTGTGTCACCTCGGATGTGTGTGTGTGTGTGTGTGTGTGTGTGTGTGTGTGGGTGTGTGTGTGTGTGTGTGTGTGTCTCTCTCTCTCTCTCTCTCTGTGCGTCTGTGTGTGTATGTGTGTGTACACACAAACAACCTGAATAAAAGAGAGGGAATTATAGATCTTTGGTTGCCAAATTAGAAAGCAAAACACCAACCTTATTATAAATGTATTAAAACAACGGTAATCCAATTTCTACAACTGTTAATTTACATCGAGATTGATACTACTTTTGTTCTAGATAATATTACAATTCCAACAATTATACACATTCAAACGCATCTGTTCATATTAGACAAAAGTTCGCTCACCTGAATAAAAGAGATAATGACCGATCTTCAGTTGCCAACGGGACGTTTCTCTTAGAGAGCAAAATAATGATATTACACATCTCATTCTCTAATACCGCGTGACCCGAGTTCACTCCAATACCTTAGAAAATATATTAGACTATTTCACACTCCTTCATACATATACATATGTATATATGTATATATACAGGGCCGGACCCAGGGGGAGGGAGTGGGGGGTTACCTGGATTCCGGAACCCCCCCTCCAAACTACAAAAAAAATAAAAATATAAAAAAATTTAATGCAAAGAGTTTAAATTTTTTTAAAATTGTTTTTAAAACATTGCAGTTTTTAGTCACTTTTGGTCCAAGGTACAAAGAGTTATTTATAGACAATTCAACGGAAATCCATTTCAAGGGATCCGTTGAAACATCCAAAGTGTTTTCCCGTTGAAACGACCAAGTAACCCAACCCCTAAGCCTAAATTGGTAAATGCAGCCATATTTTCTTGTTCTTGCCGCAAGCCTCTTCCAGCACCTTCACCTTGATACTGCCCTAATCCTCCAAAAACGACTTCATAGAAATATTAAGATGCTAAGTTGATAATTATGAACACAGCGTTCGTTGCCTGGTTTGGTGAAGTCAGCAAATTGGCAAATGCTGTGACAACTGATGTTATTGTTCCTCGTCAAGCATCCCGACAGACTCTCTGTGACAACCAACCTGCGGCCCCTCCAGAAGAATATTTCAAGATTAGCATTGCCATTCCTTTCTTTGAACACCTGTCAACCGAATTGAACTCGAGGTTCAAAAATGCTGACCTAGCAGTTGATGGTCTCTGTCTGGTGCCAAGCACTTTAATAGATACCAGGATGGTTTCGTGCAGGTTCCAGAAGGGGTGAAGACACTGGCAATGTTGTGGGAGTCTGACCTACCAGACAACGCTACCCTTGATGCAGAATACCAACGGTGGGTTTGCAAATGGCGAAGTGCTGCTGAGAATGCGACAGCTATCATCCCATCCACGGCATCAGAAGCACTGAAACATTGTGACAGGGATTTTTATCCCAACCTGTTCATCATGCTAAAGAACCTATGCACCCTGCCTGTCACTACTGCTGAGTGTGAGCGTTCAAACAGTCAGTTGCGCAACCTGAAAAACTACCTGCGCTCTACAATGGGGCAACAGAGACTCAATGAACTTGCTTTACTTCAAAGTGAACTGTTTTGCCAGAAGATACAATTCACAAATGGTACTAATGCCGAGGAGCCTAGTGCAGCAAGACTGAAAGTGAAAGCAGGATTGTGATGTTCATAAACTACATGGTAAATCTTTATACCGTTAACAATCAACAAAAAGTACTGAATAATCCTATCCTATCTTATCCTGTCCCGTTACCCGGAGGTCGTAGGGGCACCACAGATGATCGTTTAACCAGCATACTCCATCTTTCTCTGTCCTCAGCAGCCCTGATGGCTTCGCTCAGTGTCAAACCAGTCCATTCTCGAATGTTGTCCTCCCACCTCTTTTTTGGTTCTTCTACCTCGTTGCACTGTGCCTTGCAGAATGGTCTTTGCAAGGCCTGATGATCTAGTGACGTGCTGTCCAATGGCTTGTGTAATGGTCTGTCGGGGGTCGTCGTTGGTGATGTATTGGGTATAGGAAGTGCCCAGAAGTCTTCTGTAGCACCTCATCTCCATGCTTTGTATTCTTCGTTGTAGATCTACTGTGAGGGTCCATGCTTCGCAAGCATATTGGAATATGGAGATGACAAGGGAGCGCAACAGTCTTACTTTGGAATGTAGACTGATGGTCCTGTCTTTCCAAATGGGTTTCAACCTTGTCAGGGCAGCAGTTGTTTGTGCGATACTGGAGAGGACTTCCTGTCGGGACCCATTCTCTGACACAATGGCTCCCAAATATTTGAAGCTATGCACTGTGCTGATGGATTGGCCTTGGACTTTGATGTCCGTGTTGATGCCATTGGTGTTGTTGGTCATCATTTTGGTCTTCTCTGCACTTATTTCCATTCCAAAAGCTCTGGAGGTGGTGTCAAACCTCTGTACCAGCTATTCAAGTTCTTGTTCCTCTCCAGCCAATCCATCAATGTCATCCGCAAAACGAAGATTGGAGATTGCTCTACCCCCTATGCTGACTGTGCCTTCGTGATCTGCAAGAGCATCTGACATGATGCGCTTTAGGAAGATGTTGAAGAGTGTTGGAGAGAGTAGGCATCCTTGACGCACACCGATTGTTGTTCTGAACCAGTTCCCGATGACGCTGTTATGGAGGACTGCACTGGTAGCCTTTTCATACAGGATTTTGATGATAATTTTAGGGCTGATGTTGTACACTTTCATTGTTGCCCATAGAGCTGCATGCCAGACTCGGTCAAACGCCTTCTTGAAGTCTATGAACACATGATATAGATGTTGTTGGTGCTGTAGATATTTCTCACTGATGATGATGATGATGATGATGATGATGATGATGATGATGATGATGATTATTATTATTATTATTATTATTATTATTATTATTATTATTATTATTCTGAGGTTGAAAATCTGTTCAGTGAATAATAATTCATTCTTCAGTGAATAATAATAGTATACAAAACATCTCTGCTGATAATAAATGTTTGTGTGTGTGTGTTTTAAGGGAGGGGCAGAGGATAATTTGTGTACCCCAGAGTTTGTCAGTTCAATTGTTCAAAAAGCTCAAAGTCCCAGACCATCACAAATGGCTTTTTTAAGGTTCAGATTGCACCAGATTGCACCATTTTGCATCCTTGAAAAACAAAAATCCGGGGAAGCATGCCCCCGGAACCCCCTAGAAGGCTCGGCGCTTCGACCCCCCCCCCCCCCCCCCTTCAACTTTTCACAGGTCCGGCCCTGATCTTTTCACAGGTCCGGCCCTGATATATATTCAAAGCAGGTCACATAGATGTGTCTGTGGATGTTTAACCCCTGCAGGAGTTTCTCAATGACAGTCGTGCTTTATGTACCTGGCAAGAGACCAAACTTACATCTAACTCTTCACCATACAGCGTCGCTGACACTCTGAGGCCTGCTCCCAATCTTCAATGTATTTAGACGGCAAGGGTTCAACTACGCAGTTTGATTCTGCACACGCCCTTGCTGCTTCTTCTACTCTTTGCATTCGTACCCCCCCCCCCCCCCACCTCATTTTCCTTTTTCTCCCAGCGCCCGTCCTCTATCTTTCACTCTGTAACTTTCTCTTTGTGTGTCTCTCTCTTAAACCTATCCTATCCCGTAACTCGGAAGTCGTTGAGGTATCACAGATTATATTACATTACATGATTATTGCTTTAGGTCCAGCGGACTCTTCCGAGCCAAATCAGGACCAGTATAGCCAAATCAGAACCACAAAATCATGATCACAACTTCGCTGAAAGAGGACTCGCCCCTGATACGCATAAAAGATCTGCTGAAACAACCCTAGTGGTAACACTGAAGGCACTCCACCAGCCGGTTTCTTTACAATAATGACATCCCACGCAGGGGACGCTGAGGCTATACTCTAATTATTGAACAACGTTTACAAAAACAAAATAGAATATAACATCATTATGAAATATCAACAAAACATTATGTACATATAAAATGCCTACATTGCCAAATAATAACATCATAAAAAGCCCCAGTGACCACCTGGCAGAAAGCGTCCAATATTTACAAGCTGATCCAATAGACCTCACACACAAATGAGGAGTTTTGTCCCGGAAGAGTTTTCAGGAAAAAGGGTAGGTGACTGGTCTAGCGAAGAAGATAGTATAGTAGATAGAGCAGAGTAGGAATCCGAATGTGAAAGAACAAATGAGAAAAGACAGCGAGAGTGGGAATTGAAAGCACTAAATTTCCAGAAAGTGGTGATACTATTTATACTGAAACCCCCGGCACCCCCACGGGGGTTACGGTAGGCATCACAGATGATCGTTTAACCAGCACATTTCATCTTTCTCAGTCCTCAGCAGTCCTCATGGCTTCACTCAGCGTCAAGCCAGTCCATTCTCGAATATTGTCTTCCCCCCTCTTTCTGTTTCCCTCTTCTTCTGCCTCCTTGTACCGTGCCTTGCAGGATGGTGTTTGCAAAGCCTGATGCTCTGGTGATGTGTGTCCAAACCATCGGAGTTTTCGATTCTTCACCACTGTGAGCATGTCATCGTGTTGTCCAATGGCTTGTGTGATGGTCTGTCGGACTTCGTTGTTGGTGATGTGCTGGGTATGGGAAATGCCCATAAGTCTTCTGTAGCACATCATCTCCATGCTTTGTATTCTTCGTTGTAGTCTGATGTGAGTGTCCAGGTTTCGCAAGAGTACAAGAAGATGGAGATGACAAGGGAGCGCAGCAGCCTTACCTTAAAGTGTAGACTGACGGTCCTGTCTTTCCATATCTTCAATCTTGTCAGGGCAGCAGTTGTTTGTGCGATCCTGGAGAGGACTTCCTGCCGGGATCCATTGTCTGATACATTTGCTCCTAAATATTTGAAGCTATGCACTGTGTTGAGGGATTAGGCTTGGACTTTGATGTCCATGTTGATGCCATTGGTGTTGTTGGTCATCATTTTGGTCTTCTCGCACTTATTTCCATTCCAAAGGCTCTGAGGGTGGTGTCAATCCTATGTACTAGCTGTTCAAATTCTTGTTCCTTTCCAGCCAATCCATCTGAAACCTACATCAAACTATGCTAGTTAGCGAAAGCGTACAATGTCACACAAACACACACAAACACACGCACACACAAACAGACGTCTTGCTCCCAACCTACCTTTTTTTCCTTTTTTTTCATAGTCATGCTTACCATGATCTCTCTCTCTCTCTCTCTCTCCTCTCTCTCTCTCTCTCTCTCTTTCTCTCTCTCCTAATAACTGTAGATGCAAGATAGCCCGACCGGACATTCCGAGCTCTTACTAAAGCCACCTTTAAACAGCGACAACAGCAGGAGCAGCAGCGGCTCGCACGCGCACGGACCAACAAATTCCCGTGAATGACTGAGAAGGAATAGGCCCAGTTGCTCCCGTGTGCCAAACCGATATTGGCTTCCCACCGCCCCTAAGCTGGCACGTGTCGTTTTGGGAGACAGAAAAGGCCTATGAATGTGTCGTCTGCTGAAAAGCGTTTTGTGTATGGGTGCACAGGTCCAAACGAAGGTCAACTTTCCAAACTAAATAGTGCAACAGAACCATTGCGTGGCTGCCAGTCAAACCGGGGGCTACAATCAGTGTGTTTGCTGTGCTCTAAGTGCTGTGCCAGTGTTACACGATCGCAGTTCATCGTAACGTAGGCGGTTCCAAGCTGTGAAAACAAATTACAGGTGTTGTGTAATTGTTACAAGCTCATGCCGAGGGACAGTTTTTGAAGCTAAATCATGAAAATTAACGAAGAAGCAGCTAGGGGAAAATTCAGTATGATGTAGGCCTACACTGCACTGAAATAACGTTAAAAGGAAAAGCAAGCAATAACATAAGCAAACATGTACACATTTGTTAAATTACTGAGTAATTAATGAGTTATAGTCAGTACTGAATATTGTGCTACTGTGATTGTTGTCGGAGTCCGAAGGCGATTATTGGATTTTATCCCTATGGAAATCGACAGACACGAACTGTATAAGAAGGTGAGTAAAGTTATATTAATTTTTTTTTTAATTCTCTCAGCATTAAATACAGATGATTTTGACCCAAAGATTTTTTTGTCAGCAATTCAATTAATTACATTAAGTTATTGTTTATTTTATACCTCATAAAACGTGTAACTGTTGATGTAAGCCTCGCCTCGTGCAGTATATAATTTCATTTGAAAAAACTATCAGTGTTCGAAAGTGAAAACGTTAATATTATACTACTTTATTCACTTTATTTATGAAACCTATGCAATGCACAACACGAGGCTTCTTCCCGTCATTAGATTTTCTCGAGTGAATGACATCGTGTTCCAGGCTTTCAATGTAATAAATGTGACGCCACCGTCAACCATTTGACACACACCTGACACACACACACTCCTGACACACACACACGCGCACGTACACGCACGTACACGCACGCACATGCACACAAGCGCACACAAGCGCACACAAACACACACCCACTCACACACAGCGTCCATAACGCAAGTTCAGCGAGGAGTATTTCTTACAGAAAATTAAATTATCATTATTTACCAGTCATTACATTTACTTTGAATCCTCGTACATTCAGTCGAGAAAGAGCCACAAATAATTGTCAATACGACAGATAAAAATTATTGCCTATTTTCTTCTTCTTCTTCTTCTTCTTCTTCTTCTTCTTCTTCTTCTTCTTCTTCTTCTTCTAATGGCAGAAAATTCTTATTCTTCTCCGTCTCTCCTTCATTCCTTGTCTTTTTTGTGACAGAACTTTCTGTTGTTAATTAATTTATTTTTTGGTTGTATTTTGTTTTAAGTTTAATAGTCCGTTTTAAACAAGATAAAGGATAGGTACTGTAGGCTATTGTTCATTGTTGTGTCTCTATGTAGTGTTATCATATTGCGAAACACTGAGTACCGAAGATTCATTATGATTTGCTTTCTTTGAACACGGCTTTGGCCTAGTGGGATCCTTTTCACGCAACACTATTCAACTCACTTCAATTCAACAACACTTTATTACCATTAAAGGAATTGTATACAGCAACTTGAAGTTGAAGATAAAAGGACACACACAGTAAAAATACAAAAATTTTGCGACGAGAACACAAAACTATTGTTGGTCGAACTCGAACAACTTCTTGACTCTGTACTAGAGAAGTTAGGCTTTTCGGTCTGTGAAAAATCAGAATTAGTGGGTCTACGATTTTCGATCTCGTAATAATATTATTATTTATGAATTAAAAGTAACAGTATAATGAAAATGACATTCGTGATACCTTTGAAATGTTTTATGTGTGTCAAGGAGTTTTGTGCCTTCAAGGTAAAACCAATCTGAATAGAAGAGGTAAAGGTAAAAAAAAAGGTAAATAGAATAGAAGAGCAATGCCAGGAAATAGAGAACAGTCTGAACAAGAGCAACAGCAAGAAGACCTATCAGACTGTGAAGCGGCTGACAAGTGTCCAGCAGCCCAAGGCCTCCACGATCCAAAAGCATGTCTGGCATATGCCTTACAGAAGAACAAGAAGTCTTGGGTAGATGGACAGACTACTGCTCTGACCTTTACAACGACACACCAAACGGAGACCCATCAGTTCTGGTATGTCCCCAGATTAACGAAAAGGAAGAAATCCTCCCAATTCTATGAGAAGTTGAGGCAGCAGTGCAATCACTGAAGGAGGAGAAATCAGCGGGAGTGGACAACATACAGGCGGAATTGCTTCTATCAGGAGGAGAAGCGATGATTGACGCCCTCACCATTATCTGTAAAAAAAAATACCTGGCAGAATGGGGAGTGGCCTACACCATGACCCAGTCGCTTGGCATCACTCTTCCCCAAAATAGTAACTTTCAGAAGTGTGAACATTACCGCACCATCAGCCTCATCAGCCATCCCAGCATAGCAAGGTCCTCCTGAAAATAATACTCAACAGGTTGAAACCCAAGCTGAACAATTCATAGCTGAAAAACAAGCAGGATTCAGGGCAGGGTCAAGAACCACTGAAAAGATTTTTAACCTCAGAATATTGTGCGAGAAATGGCTACCGCACCAACATCTATATCATGTGTTTGTATACTTCAAGAAAGCGTTTGACCGAGTCTGGCATGCAACTCTGTGGGCAAACATGAGAGTGTACAACATCAGCCCTAAAATAATTGAAGTCATCGAAAACCTGCATGACAACGCTACCAGTGCAATCCTCCAAGACAACGCCATCGGTAATTGGTTCAGAACAACAGTCGGTGTGCCTCAAGGATGCCTACTCTCTCCAACCCTCTTTAACATCTTCCTAGAGCGCATCATGTCAGATGCCCTTACTGATCACGAAGTCACAGTCTTCATTTGGGGTATTGTAATCTTCAACCTCCGTTTTGCGGATGACATTGATGGATTGGCTGGAGAGGAACAAGAACTTGAACAGCTGGTACAAAGGCTTGACACCACCTCCGTTTAGGGTTTAAGGCATCTGTTTACTTTAATTACTAAGGAAGTTTAGAAAAATTAAAAGTTTAATTTAACAAACAAACAGATGAGAGTATAAATCGAGGTCTAGTCTGTACATGCACGCATTTCATCGCCCGGACTTTAACGACCCTGACGTTAATGTCCTAGGCGGGTGAGTGCCGACTACACAAATACGCACTTGGTCCTTTCTCCCCATACTCGTTCGCCCAGGATTGTGCTTAGTCGTCTGGGCGTCAGACTATACACCTAAAGATTGCAGGTGGGCGCCTCGGGCGGCTTGATTCTGTATCGATTAGCGCCTTGAGCAGCTTGAACTGGAAAAATGCTATATAAAAGTGACAAAATTAAATAGAATAAAATAGTAATAAATAATAATAAATAATAATAACGGGATTTTATATAGCGGGTACTCCAGCCTACGACCAGACTCACAGCGCTTTACATAGTCAATACATAAAAATACCTGCACTCGATCAAACATAGCTAACAAAACAGAATAAAAACAAACAAAAAATCACACTGTATGCGCACATTATTTCCTTCCACTGATTCACATCCTTAACATATTGCTCCGTTTCACGTCACCTTCCCATATTCTCACCCCACTCCTTCCTGTCGTCGATCCTTTTCTCCTCTCACCTCCTCTCCTCTCCCCTCCCCATCTCCCACTTTTTCCTTTCCCTTGCCAACTCTGCGCATAAGGGCAAACATACAAGGCAAATCCTAAAAAGGTCAGCTCCTTGATAACAGTTTATCGTTTGTGCCGGCGGAATACATAGGCACATAAATCAGCGGATATGTCAAGGAAATACAGCCCTGAGAGTTAATTTCCGGGAGATGAACTTTCTTAAAGTGAGTCTGATTTCATTTGTTTTCCCCAAACTATTACATTAAACAGTACGATCATAGAAGAGTTGTATTAAATCCCTATTATTGAGGCGAAAGCTCTCAAATAAGCTTGTACGCAGTTTCAAAAGACATTCGGCCCTTTATTGACATCACCTCGCAAGTTTCCTTCTTTACATTCAGTGCGCGTCACCCGCCACAACAGGCCATGGACCAGTCGCATAGAAATAACCACAGCAAAGCCACCCAGCACGCGCTGATAGCGTCGAGTCACGACCGGTACCTCCCTGGTTTTAGCAACTATACAGGTATTCAAAGGGAGATAAGTTATCCTATGGTTGTAGCAGACGACTGTTTAAATGATAAAACTAGTTAGTTCCAGAGCTTTAAGCTCAGCTCGGAGCTATTGTTTTTGGCTTTGTCCATCCCGTCCAGTGTCCGATGTCTGTCCGGCGACGGAGGTGATATTTACGCACTTTTCTTTAAAACTAATAGATGAATTTCTGTGAAACTTAGTATTTACTTAGGAAACAGTGAACCCTACTAGATGACGAAAGAGTATTCATATCGGGTGAAGTTATAATGATGACGTCATAATTGTTTGTTTTTGTTTTTCTAATCCTATTTTCTCTTAAACTACTGGAGGGATTTGGTTCATTCTTTGTAGGCCTATATACATACATTTTACTTGCAAAGATCATCCTGCAAGGAACGATGCAAGGAGGCAGAAGAAGAGGAAGACAGAAAAAGAGATGGGAAGACAACATTCGGGAATAGACTGGCTTGACACTGAGTGAAGCCACGAGGACTGCTGGGGACAGAGAAAGATGGGAGTACGCTGGTTAAACGATTATTAGTTGTGCCACAAAGACTTTCGAGTTACGGGATAGAATAGGATAGGATGGGATAAGACAGGATCTTTTTGTTCTTTCTTCCTGATTGTCCTTCATTCTTTCTTTCTTCCATCTATCCCCCTTTCCTTAGTACTACTTACTTCAAGATTCAAGATTCAAGATTCTTTATTGTCCAAACACAAGGCATGGATATTTATTTAGCAGTGCAATAAGGAAGGAGATAACAACATCAAAATTATTACAAACATGGACATACAATATTGATACATTTGATATACTATCAAAAACAACTTCCATACCAAAATACAAATCTATAAACACTAACACATGCATAAACAGATAACCAGCCACATACCCATGCGTACACATTTAACACACAGATAATTATTCCACAGTATATGTATACACAACTACAACACTCACCCATTCTTCCATGCCTTAGATCCATCCTAGATCATAATAATAATAATAATAATAATAATAATAATAATAATAATAATAATCATAATCATCATCATCATCATCATCATCATCATCATCATCATCATCATCATCATCATCATCATCATCATCATCATCATCATTATAATAATAAGAATAATAATACAAAATAAGCATCATAATATTAATAATAATCATAATCATTAGAATAATTATAAAAATAATAATAATAACAATGCAACTACAACAACTAATAATAATAATAATAATAATAATACAGCAGCACCAACAGACAACTAATAATTAATATATGATAATAATGATAATAATAATAACAATACTACTACAACTAATAATAATACCAACTACAAAAATACAAAACGAAGCCTCGTGATAATCTCGGGGAACAAAATTCATAAAAATAAAAATAATAATAATAACAAGAACAACAACCAAATTAACTAATTGATAAAATCTCTAGTCAAAATTGAATAAGAAAAGAACACCATATTCTCATATAATTGTTTGCAGCAGATATATTGCACGAAAGCAAATTGCCTCCTTTATTACAAGGGTTAGCATTCTTATCGCTGGAGCGTGTTGTTTGCCAGTCGGTTGGCTGTTGGGAGGTATGAATTCTTGAAGCGCGTCGTGCGACACTTCATAGAGAGGAAGCGCCCCTCGCTGCGCCGGGAGACACAGGCAGCGACTGCGTCATGCAGGGGATGCGCCTCGTTGTTGCGGATGCGACGCAGCTTGGTGATGGAAGCGCGTTCGTGGACGCCAGCCAGCGACTGCACATCCCTCCCCATCAGCCGGGAGGCCTGGATGGTGATTTTTTCAAGACGATCCGTGTCGCCCTCATTGGCGGAGCTGAAATAGGACAGCTGGTTATAGAGGGCGACACTCTCGATGACTGACTGGTAGAAGAGGAACATGATTGTGTTGTTCACTCTGAACTGCCTCAGCTTCCGGAGGAAGAATAGTCGCTGGCTGGCCTTCTTGCAGATGATGTCGACGTTGGGTGACCAGTCCAGCTTGTCGTCGATGACGGTCCCCAGGTACTTGTAACTGTGGACACGTCGCACAGTTCGCCCTTGATGGTAAGTGGCTCGTGGTCACGTGGTTGTCGGCGGAAGTCGATGATCATTTCCTCTGTTTTAGTGACGTTGAGGTGCAGGAAGTTGCGGTCGCACCAGTCCACCAGCTCGCCGACCGCGCTCCTGTAGCACTGCTCGTCGCCGTCGGGGTTCACCAGCCCAGAGAGGGACGTATCATCGGCGAACTTCACCTGGATGTTGCGGCGTGGGTCAGTGGAGCGACAGTCGGCGGTGTAGGTAGTGAAGAGAACTGGTGACAACACGCAGCCCTGCGGAGCACCGGTGTTGGTCACCAAGACAGAGGAGAGAGAGCTGCCAACCCTCACCCTTTGCGGACGCTCGGTCATAAAGGACTGGATCCATGTGATGAGGGTGGGGTTGACATCCATGGTCAGGAGCTTGTCTGTGAGGAGGTGGGGCTGCAGGGTGTTGAAGGCGCTGGAAAAATCCACAAACAAAACCCGCGCGTACGTGCCGAGCTTGTCGAGGGCTGGAGGTGATGAAGCAGCGTCAGCACGGCGTCTTCTGTGCTGCGGCCATGGCAGTAGGCGAACTGCAGCGAGTCTTGATGAATTGCAGTCTCGACTCTTAGCTGCTGAAGTGCCACACTCTCTAAGCACTTCATGGGCACAGATGTGAGTGCCACAGGCCGGTAATCGTTCATCTCCTTCGGGGATTTCTTCTT
Organism: Oncomelania hupensis; assembly: GCA_036898135.1. Taxonomy (NCBI): domain Eukaryota; kingdom Metazoa; phylum Mollusca; class Gastropoda; order Littorinimorpha; family Pomatiopsidae; genus Oncomelania; species Oncomelania hupensis. The sequence goes on from JBAHVR010000344.1 coordinate 24,432, forward strand.
TGGCACTGGGACGAGGGTCGACGTGCGCCACAGGAGTGGAACGTGGCCCTCATCGAAGGAGCGTTGGAAGAGAGTGGTGAAGACGGGGGAGAGAGAATCGTGGCACTTTTTGAGGAGATTGCTGCTGATGTGGTCAGGCCCCGGGGCGCTACGGGCGTTCAGCCTCTTGAAGAGACCCCGGACCTCTTCTTCTTTGACAGTGATAGGGATGGCCTCACGCTCCTGGGTCCTGTGTAGCGCCTGTTGCTGCTCAGCGTGGAAGTCGTGGCCATCGAAGCGGGCGTAAAATCTGTTGAGGTCATTGCCAGTTGGTCCCCGTTGTTGGTAGGTAGCCCACTGCTCTTCGACTTGAAGCCGGTGATAGTGGTGATGTTCTGCCAGACCTGACGTGCGTTGCTCTGCCTGAGGTTGTCCTCTAGCTTGGCGGTGTACTTCCGCTTGGCTTGTCTGATCTTATTGTTAAGTCGCCGCTGTAGTACCTTCATGGTGGGGATGTCGTCAGCCTTGAGTGCGGCGTGCCGCTCGCGCAGCAGTTGTTTTAGCTCTGTCGTCACCCAGGGTTTGGAGTTGGCGTAGCTCTTCACCTGCTTGGTTGGCATTACTAGGTCTTCGCAGAAGCGGATGTAGTCACTGACGACCTCGGTTGCCTCGTCCAGAGAGACGCCCTCATGGAGGACGCTCCAGTCCGTGCACTCGAAGCAGCCGTTGAGTGTCTCCGCTGCCTCTGTGGTCCACACCTTGGTTGTTCTTGTGGTGGGCTTTTGCTGCTTTACTCTCTGACGGTAGATAGGGGCCAGATGAACCATTTGGTGAATCGAGCGGCCCAGATTGGGAAGGGGCTTGGACTTGTAAGCGCCCGGAATATTGCCGTAGCACAAGTCGATTGTTTTGTTGTTGCATGTAACACAACTGACATACTGCCTCAGAGTGGGCAGCACTTTTTTCAGGCTGCAGCTGTTAAAATCCCCCATGAAGAGGCAGGGGGCATCGGGTGATTCGGTCGCAAGTCGATGGTAAAGCTGGTAAAGTTTGTCCGCAGCATTCTTACAGTTAGCGTTTGGGTGGATGTAAACTGCACTTACAAAGATTTGTCCGAATTCTCGAGGCAAGTAGTAGGGACGTAGGGCAATACTGAGAAGTTCGTAATCCGGAGTGCACAGACTTTCTTTTACTGTGACGTTACTGCACCAAGCACTGTTGACTATTACACACACACCCCCGCCTTTACTTTTGTTGGTAATTTCTTGCACCCTGTCACACCTATACACTGTGAACCCAGGGATGTCGGGGTCGGGCATTGAATCTTTAAGCCACGTTTCTGTCAGGCAGACTAGATTCGCCTCACGGAATTCGTTCATAAACCTGCAGCATGCTGCTAGTTCGTCGCACTTGTTGTTGAGTGACTGGGCATTTCCTAACACAATGGAGGGGAGGGGGAGACGCAGGTGACGTTTTCTCATACGAGTTGTTACCCCACCACGCTTCCCTCTTTTTCTACAACGGAGCTTTACTTCCTTGCTGTCTTTCTTTTGTTACTTATTTGTTTCTTTTCTCTTTCTTTTTTTATTATCTTTTTTTCCTTCCTTTCTTTCTCTCTCTCTCTCTCTCTCTCTCTCTCTCTCTCTCTCTCTCTCTCTCTCTCTCTCTCTCTCTCTCTCTCTCTCTCTCTCTCTCTCTCTCTCTCTCTCGTTTTACTTCCGTTTCTTTCTTTCGTTCTTTCTTTAGTTCGTTTTTTTCTTTCTTTCATTCTTTTTTTCATTTCTTTCTTTCTGTCTTTTATTTTCTTTCTTTCATTTTAGTTCTTTCTTCATTGCTTTCTTTCTTTTGCTCATTTTAGTTTGTCTCCCTTTGAGGCTCCCTACGAATTCATGGGTTTGCGTCACTATACATTGGTTAATCTTTTCCGTTTCCGGTATTAAATGTACTCTTCTTTGGGCTTTTAAAATTTACAACTGTGTACCTGTATACACATACCCATGGATATTTTTAATACAAACACGCTTTCGCGCGCTATGAGTTTAAACATTTGTGATGGATAGGATAGTAGATGTGGATGCTCATTGCAAAACTGTTTTATTAATACTTACGCAGTGCTAGTTTTTACACAATTCTGCTTCTTGTCGACTGTGTACACTGTTTTTGTTCTATTTTGTAATATATATATATAATAAGTTATATGTTTTAGTATCAGATTTTATTGACCCACTGCAGTTTGCCTATAGAAGTAAGAGAAATGTTGAAGACGCTGTTCTTTTTGTTCTCAACAAAATGTACTCACATTTAGAAAATGCAAATTTGTGTCAGGCTTATGTTCTTTGATTTTAGTAGTGCTTTTAATACTATGCAATGCCATTCACTTGTTCAAAAACTAGCAGGCATGAATGTTGATATTAGAACTATTCTATGGATTTTTGACTATCTTACAAATAGACCTCAGTTTGTCAGAGTTCAAAACAATTTCAATTCTATTGTATACAATTCTAATATTGTGTTGACTAATACAGGAGCCCCTCAAGGAACTGTTCTAGCACCTTTTTTGTTTTCTTTGTACACCGCAGACCATAGACAAAAGCACGAATCCTGTCCCTTGATAAAATTTGCAGACGACACGGCACTCTCTGGTCTTATTACCAACAACATGGACAACATGTACAGAGATGAAATAGATAGCTTTGTCAACTGGTGTGATTCGAATTTTCTAGATCTAAATGTAAGCAAAACAAAAGAAATGATAATTGATTTTAGGAAGGGAAACAAGTTTGATTTTAATCCTATCTTTATCAAAGGAGAAGAAGTAGAGAGAGTGCATGCATATAAGTATTTAGGTGTGGTTATCGATGATAGATTCACTTGGAAAGATAACACAAACTACATTTACAAGCGACTGCAAAGTAGAATGTTTTGTTTAAGAAAACTGAGATCCTTTAATGTAAAACAGGAAATTTTACAAATGTTTTATACAGCTGTAATAGGAAGCATCATTTCTTTTGGAATCTCATGTTGGGGAGGAAACGTATCACAAACAGAAAAACGAAGATTGGACAAACAGATAAAAAGGGCTAGTGGGGTGATTGGGAGGGAACAGGATGACATGGCGACGATACATAGCAGACAAGTGACAAAAAAGCTGACTGCAATTTTGGCTGACAGTAACCATCCACTTTTCTTGGAATTTGACTCTCGACGGATAGACAGGAGTGGACGTTTTAGGGCACCAGCGGGAACATCAAATAGGTACAGGAACTCATTCATACCACTTGCCATTCAAGCACATAACAAACAAGTCGGTCGGTCTTACTAAACATACTCTACAACTCTCATGCAGCTTAGTTAGTTTATTTTTTTATTTTTTTTATTTTTTTTTATTTTTTTTTTCTTTATTTATTTATTTATTTTTAAAACTGCTTAATTGAAATATCTGCATTATGAAAATATGTCCAAGTGTTTGAAGATCATTAATAATGTATAAATATTTATGTGTGTGTAAAAGAAGAATGAATGGACATGTTTAATTGACAGACAATGTAATTTCCATGCTTTTGGATTAATAAAGTAATATCTTATCTTATCTTATCTTATCTTATATATATATATATATATATATATATATATATATATATATATATATATATATATATATATATATATATATATATTTTCAGTTTTGCTATATAGTGTCATTTATCATGTTGTTTATCGTTACAAGCTTTCGTTGTCCAGTTGTCAGAAAATACGTGTGGAGGATACTTTAGAGCGTATGAATCTTCACAATCCCTTTTACGTAAGCCTACTTTCACGTAAACGCTGTATGTATACATTATTATGCCTTCAATGGCACCTACACACACACACACACATGAAATGCTTACACACTCACACACAGACCTAGAGAGAGGCAGACAGCAGATAGACGCAAACAAACAAGCACACCCTTATCTCTCTCTCACACACACGCACACACAAGTACACAGAACACCAAGACTGGGTTTTACTAAGAATGTAAGAATCGGAAAGTGATTTTTTGACGGAAAGAACGCAAACTTCTTCTAGAAATGTAAGAATCTAAAGCAAAATTGGCTCTTTCCGTCTCAAAAGTTGACCTAGTTCGTCTCTTATAGGCGACGAAATAGGTCGAACTTTCTTGCAAAATTTTCCGAAAATTGACTGGATTTTCTCCGTCCCGGATAGTGCACTCCCTTGCACCTAAAACACTCTCATGCACTACAACTGCACTCCCATGCACTAAAAGAGCACTCCTGCGTACTTAGAAAAAAGTGGGTGGCTGGAAAACTCTGGGTGACGTTCCTGCATAAAAAGCAAGGTTAGTCACCCATTTTAAGGCTTATGTCTCCGCACACGCACGCACGCACACACACACACACATTTTGACAATGTATTCAGAATTTTCGATAGAGCATTATTATACAAAGCATCGTCTTCTGATTGAGATATAACATTGAAACCAAGAATCGCATGAAGAAAATGAAATTAAAACCACGCACCCAAAACACACAACATTCACATAGGCATAATGGAAACAGTAATTTTATTTTTCCTTAAATTTGAAATATGGGCAAAATGATATTAACTGAACTGAATGGACAGTTCTGTAACAATTTATTCTATTACAGCACAAGTCAATTGCATTTATTTCAATGAGTGCATGAATGAATCTCTCTCTCTCTCTCTCTCTCTCTCTCTCTCTCTCTCTCTCTCTCTCTCTCTCTCTCTCTCTCTCTCTCTCTCTCTCTCTCTCTCTCTCTTTCTTTCTCTTTCTCTCTCGCTATCTCCCTATCTTTCTCCCTCTGTCCTCCTCACACACACACATGTCCTAACAGTGGTACTGACATATGTATGACTAGATAAGCATGGCTTAACAGTTATAGAGAATAATATTGTATACTATAAAAATTGTATACATATCATCACATATAGTCTAAATATATCTGAACATAATAATAATATTATCATAAAACCTTTCATCGTCAGAGCTATTGTACAACAAGATTAACACATACAAATTCTATCAGGCCGTCAAACTTTCAGATCTTTGCATCTTTTTTTTTTCAGATACGAGAAGAGCCTATCACGACACCCACACTGACGTATTTTGCAAGCCATTTAACAATAAGGCACGAATTCCTATCGCCTTCAGTGCTGACACAACTCTACAATGGTCAAGGTTACAATGATCAACGTCACTGTCCTACATGAATAGCCTAAGGCATTAATTTCTAGGCCTAGCTGCAAGTATTTGTCAAACTTTTGTATTGTAGCAGACGTCAAAAAAGCATCAAATGGCACAGCCACTTCTACTAAGAAAACTTCACGGTTCTCATGGTTTATAGTAGTGATGTCAGTCCTAGTGGCAGTGGTGCGAAACGGGTCAGTGTCAAAACCGAAAGTTCCTGGCGATAGGCACGGGTCTTTAATGACAACAAAAGAATCGCAGATGGGAGGGGGGGGGGGTGGTAAGCGGAAGCTCCGATGGTGTGGCCACGTCGGTGGTTCATCGGGTCTTGCAGGGACCATCCTGGGGGGCACGGTGCAGGGATGTAGAGGAGGAGGGAGACCGGATGGGGGGGGGGGGGGTGAGGTGGGAGGACGGCATTCGAGAGTGGACTGGCTTGACATTGGGCGAAGCCGTCGGGGTTGCTGGGGGCAGAGAGCGATGGAGTATGCTGGTTAAACGATCATGTGTGGTGCCCCAACTACCTCAGAGTTACGGGATAGGATAGGATAGGAAAGGAAAGGAATCCCTTTGAGGAATGCATGATATCACAACGTCAACCACTATGTTATGTCTCGCTGTGTACCTGTTTTGGTACTTTGTGCATCCTTTCAGTACCTGAGACACTGTTTCTGTAGGATGGTTGCACAGCGTGCAGCGTCCACTACATTCGTTCGGGTACCACTGGGCCATCATACTGTTGCACTGAAGGAGCTGCTGTCTGCCTCTTACAACAAAGCTAACTACCCTATCTCTCAGCTTAGTGTTGCTAAGGTACGCATTAGATAGCCTGTGGTATACTTGCATTGCCTCTCTGACTATTCTGCCCTGCCAGTCTTTCTGTTTCCGCTGGATGCAGAAATCGGTCAGCTTGGCCTGCTTACACAAACTATGTGCAGCCATAGCGTCAGACGGAGACAACTCTATTTAGTTGTCGGTTTTGAAGGTCAGGGTGTAGTTGTCGTCAACTGGACGATGTGCTAAGAGTACGCCACCTTGCTTGCTGGCACAGTTCGTTGAGATGTGCCCAGTCAGACCTCGCCCAGGTTACTTTGGAGTGCTTGCGAAGTGTACCCTCTCCCTTCTCTGGTAACCGGTAAACGTGTCGCTGTGGTCTGCTGGGACCTCTGGTACCTTCCTCTTCTGCATGTGCAAGGCGATGGAGGAGTGTGCTACCTCTCTGACGTGATCATCGTCGTTGTTAAATACAGCAAGCTCGAAGGAGAGCTACCTATCGTTATAAACATTTTGTGATGTGGCCAAGACATACGAGATCACGTATTACCAAGACATAAGCTTTACGACGGATTACGCCATTTACACAATTTCAGTAACTGTAGGTTTGTCAAATTTGTAACGTTTATAAATGCTCAGTTATAACAAAAGAAAAAAAGGCCGTTGCATCATACGAATATTAACATTTTCTAAAAGAAATAAAGGACATTTATTTCACTGATGGTGAATTTTCTTAAAACGACAAAACGAAACTTTTAGTTGGTACTTACTGTGTTGGTTAAAAAAAAACAAAAACTTTTGGGTTGTGCGTGTGCGTGTGCGTGCGTTAGTGTGTGTGTTTCAGAGTTTGTGCGTTCGTGCTAGTGGACGTGTGTGTGCTGGACGTAGGTACTGCTCGTGTGTTACTGTGTTAGTGTTTTTTGTGTTTTTACGGTTTTTTAATTAAACGGTTTGATTATTACTTTCAATATATTGGTAGTTTCTTAACTAACACCATTTTGTTTTATTTATTTTCAGAAGAATGCAGAGGAGAATCGCTTACTTATAATATTAATACAGTCTGCTGTGCCCAGGCCGAGCCAATTGTTTTGGTTAGATTTGCCAGTTGTAGGCAATTACCTAAGTGGATGTTAAACGAAGAAAATAATCATCTTGGAATGCGCCATGCATACTAAAATCAAAACTCTGGTTTAGTTAACTGAAGTTTTCCAGTGGAACTTTTTTGTTGTTTATTTTTTGTGTAATGAGAACTATAATCTGGAAGCAGTTACTGAAGACATAACAAACGATTTCTCCCACCATTAATTTATTTTCCCCATATAAGTATTTTGATGAGAGAGGTCAATGTATTGGTATCTCTGACCATTGACAACCAAGACTTTGTAGTAAGGTTATAATAATTTTGGTAGGACGTTGTGGACTTTGGCTTGAATTTTCGTCTTTTGAAACGGTAAAAGCCGACAGCACATCGCTAAAAATAAAATGATCAACCCACTAGAAAATTACTAACCTACTCAATCTGTATCGGGGAACAAAGTCATATGAATGTAGAATTTCCATGACCTGAACGACTTTTCAAACTGATGTTTTCCAAAAGAGTCTTGTGAATTTTGACTATTGAAAGAATGGTATCTCGTTTATTAATTTAATCTAGAGGATTAATCAAACTTGGACACAGGAAAGGTGCGGAAAAAGTAAAATACTACAAGAAATATTACACAGATGTTACAAGAAAATTATTGCAACGAAAGCCTAGAGCTTCAGTAAAACCGCACGTAACAAGCGGGAAATATCTGGTAAGATGAGCACAAAAGGTCTTACCCCGTGCGTTCGAAATTCAAAACAAACAGTGCTGGTTTAAATTATTGAATATTTAGTACGTGACATTTTGAGCCTAACAAGGTTCAAACACTTCGCACATTCTCTCAAATTTCAAGTGTCATTTAGGTTATCCCCAAAAACAGGAAACAAGGAGGTCCAAGATCAAGTGTGTAAAATTTGAATCGAATGAAAACAATGGGCGTCTATAGTTATTATTTTTAGAATTGAATGCGGTAGCAGGATTAAGAAAGCATGGCTTTGAAAGAAATGTCACAGAGCTTGGTACCTTCAGAAAATATTAACAGGTCTCTGAAAGTTGAAGTGTTAGTTTGCACTGAAATAGAAATATTGTGTTTAGTTTTGGAGAATAACAGAGAACTGCAGTTCTTTAGAAGTGTTAGAAATATGTGCAAGAAAAGATATTGCTTTTGAAGTAGAAATGTTGCAACTGAAGTATTAGCTGAAAACTAAAACAACAACAGCACCGTTGCTTTTAACATAACCGTTACTTCCGTTTTTAAGGGACAGAAAGCAGGCCTTAGAGTGAAGCATACGTTGGTATATAATTTTTAGGAAAAAGACAATAATTTTATTATATCTTATCGGTAAGAATTTAAACTGACATAAATTGACTTTGAAGGAGGAAATGCCTGCGACGGATGGAGAATGAGAGGGAAGGAACGGGACTAGGGAATGTCAAGAATCAGGGGACGACATACAATGTCGCTTTCGTCTGGCAGCCGCAGACACCCTTTTTGTCCGTTGTGGGCTAATCTGACCACTAAAGCGTACAGTCCTAGTGGCCACCAACAGCGATGCCACAACGTCGGAGCTCGTTAAATCTTCTAACGACGTTTCGTCTTCCGTCCCCCGTCCTGCTGACAGCGCTCGTTAAACTTGCGATCAGGGCGTTGGCGATGGTGGCGCTGGCGGCGATGGTGATGTTGATGTCTCCGATGATGGAAGTGGTGTTGGGTAGCAACACTGACAACCCCGTGGTTACCGAGAGCAGATCACGTTCTCATTCTCTTTTAGAAAAGCACGAGTTTACTCCATACCCTGCATATTTCTGCCAAATCTAGTCGGACAGCTCCTCACTTGGATAAAACATCTGACAGTGAATTGGCCTACATTCCATCTGTCTCTCATCGGTTATCATCCACTAACTTCGCTGTCAAACAATCGCATGCGGAACAGAAATTGTCCAATCACAGAGAGGTTAAACCGCCTTACACCGACATGGACCCCCCAACACATGAGTCCAAAATTTCTATACAAATATTGGGAGATCATTTACAAAACATGGGCGATTTTGTGGAGATGATATTCATAGCTTTGGAGACAATACAGATGATATTGGCAACTCGATGCGAATCCCTGAAGCAGATCCCAGAGAGCTCGAACCTAAAATCGGCGAGTCCGAGCAAAACGAGAGAGTCTCCGCATCAATCGCAGAGATGCTCACACTACAATCAAAAGACAGTGAGCCAGAGCGGCAAGGAGATGTACAAAATGCAGGCAGTGTTACGAGTTCAGGAAATCTTGTGCCAGACTTCAAAAGTTCTGTACCAAATACTGGTGACTCTAAGCCAGCTGGGAAACATGATATACTAACCACGAAAGTGCTTATCACTAAAGACCAGACATATGTGAGAAATGTTATACAAAAGACTGTCAAGAACATGCCAAGCACATGGATGCTTGACTCTTTGGATCAAACAGACCACACAAATTCTATACAAAAGTTTCAAATGAATAGTCCAATAACAGAAAAATCACACTATGTGCATCAGGCATTTTCCAAACATTTTACACGAGAAATTGGAGGAAGCAACTCACACATGGCAATGCTACCTCAAAAAGACAGATTACAAATTGCAGAGAACATATTTTTTAAGAAAATGTCGCGCCAGCAAGACCGTACAAGGCTTTTACGAAGGACAGAAGAGAATGAACATAATAAGAAAGAGCGGGTGGATCTTAACGCTAGAGTGCTTTCACCAGACCCTAGAGACTCTGCATTGACTTTTCGTGAACAGCCTGTCCGTCCTGAAAATAAGGTAGATAACCACCCGGAAATATATGTGTCCTCGCGCCAGGAAAGACTGACGCCGGCTGCACATCCGAGCGGTCCGGCAGATGACCAGTCTACTGTTCAAGGTCAAGAAACAGATAGAGACGACAGTGAAGAAAGGCCAAGAGAAGTCGTTTATGATGATGGAGTTGATAATGATATAGAAGCAAACGTTGGTCAAATGAATGGAGGAGGAAGAAAAGGTGTTGATAATAGTCGTGATGAAGTGCAGGAAGAAGAAGAAGAAGAACGAGAGAAGAAGGAAGAAGAAGCAGCAAAGGAAGGAAGAAGTAAACGTAGCAACAGTGACAGCAGCAGTGGCTCAAAATATGAAAACTGGTGGTGAATTTCCTGCTACCAATAACCGATCGGTACTGGAGAGAGCCAAAGAGGAAGGGTCAACTATCAGCGAAAATAGACTCCACAGTGAAAAAGAAAGTGCAAAACATATTACTGGCAGACCTGGGAATGAAATTACAAAACATATTACCGACAGTCGTAGAACAAAGCCTACTACTACTAACCCCGAAAATCAATTTCAAGGAAACGTTCAAAGAAATAGTCTCGCTGCCGACACAAGCAGTGTAATTTCTGTAAACGACTTGAAAAGGACCAGTGATGAATTTGACAGTGAAAAGACTTCTCTAGTAAGTGATTTAGAAAGTAATGGCGAAGGAAACAAAGAACATTCCAATTCTCAAAGACTTTCAACGGGCAACAGCAACGGAGAAAATGTTTTTGTACATGAGAAAAGTTCGAACAGCGATGCTGTACGACAAATTGAAACAGATACAATGAAAAGTTACTCGGAAAACAGACGTTCTCAGAGTTACGACAAACGAGATAGTTTGGGTGGTGCTGACAGTCTTGGCGATTTAGATAATTTTCAGGATACTGATATTTTAGATAGTTTTTATGATACCGATATTGTCAAAGACGATTCAAAGATTAAATAATGTCTTAAAGATTTATTCAGTTCAGCTAGAAAAATATAGCGAACACGAACCTACTGGTTCAGCAAGAAACTTAATGAATGAGTATCAGCATCATGAGGCTCGACGTTCAAGGACCTTGCTGTCGTCAGAATTTTCGGACACATCAACCGCAGTTGTGTCCAGTGATATAGTTGTGTCCAGTGATACGACTGGTTTATTGAGGCAGGGTCGTAAAGATGAGCATAGTGCGGCTGAGAGCAGAACTGACCAGGTGAATAGCCAATTCCCAGGACCACCCATTCGCTATGAAATACTGGAGGCCTCGTATACCTCACCTGTCTCGTTTACCGAGAAAACATCGCTGGTTGAGAACGGTGTTGAAATGTCTATAGAGAACAAACCTAGTGTTGTGTCTGTGTCAGAAAGTATTTATAAAACGACGAAGAGTGTTGGTAGCAGTACTGATGTGGTAGAAGAGAACCAAAAAAGCAAAAGCAGGCCTCAAAGGGCTTCTCCAGATTCATCGACATCGAAATCAGCTTCGTCCTCATCGTCAAGCTCCTCGCCTACGCAGTCGTCACCCCGCTACAACTTTGCCCCCTATTTCTCCCCTTACTTTCGTTCTTCGTCATCGTCTCTGACCAGAACTTATTCACGCCACCACCCCAGCACCTGCCGCTTACTCCCTTCCCAACGCTCCAGCCGCGGCCTCCTCATCTTCCTCATCTTCATCGCCGCCATCCTCGTCTTCCTCTTCTTTCTCATCCGCCTCGGCCTACGCGACTAAACGGCGCATGGCGAGGCAAGAAGGGGACCTAATCCTTGGAGCTTTGTTTCCTGTCCACGAACACCCTCCCATCCAGACTGCTTACTCTCGAGTCTGTGGAAAGATTCGCGAATACTATGGGATACAGGTAAGGTGGCACATTCGCCCTCTCCGTCTTTTTTCTCTGACTTTATTCCTGTCCTTTTTTCTATCTGTCTACCTCAGACTACTTTATAAAATCAATCCATCTGTCTGTCTGTCTGTCTGTCTGTCTGTCCGCCTCTCATTATTTAGGCATTATATATATGTTTTTCTATTGCAACAGTTTATCGTTTGTCTCTTGCCTCCCTCCTTCCCAACCCCCTCTCCATCATCGATTTCCATCATCAACCGTGGGTCCGGGTACCTCAGTTGGTAGAGCGTCTTACTAGTAACCGAAAGGTACCTGGTTCGAATCCCGGATTGGCTAACGTGTGACCAAATTATTTTCCCCTTACCATCAACGGGTTTGCTGGTGTCAGAATAATAATAATAATAATAATAATAATAATAATAATAATAAATAATAATAATAATAATAATAATAATAATAATAATAATAATAACGGATTTTTATATAGCGGGTACTCCAGCCTATGACCAGACTCACCACGCTTTACATTGTCATTACATATAAATACATGCACATGATAAAACATCGCTTTTGCTACAATGCACCAAAAGACGGAACAGTAAAGGTACAAACTATTTACAACTATGTACACAAATTACAAAAAAGACAGAAATAGACTATTTACAACTATGTACACAATGTACACAGAATAATGTGACCAGTAGTCGCCTATACGCTTCGGTGTCGTGTGACAATAATCTGCAGTTATCATCAACCATTCGCTTTTTCTACCTGTTCATGATCATGTTTGCTTTAAAAGCCATGCACTAGACAAGAGAAAAGAGATTAAAAATAATTTAGCGTGTCTTTTCTCCTCTTCAGTAGGGTTTTAGAAAGCTGTAACGAAGAAAAGAAAGCAGATACAAGAGGGAAGACTTGGGAATCATTGAATTATCATTCAGCGATGGTCTACAACTTACTCCAGGCAAACAATTTTTGTAATAGTGAACAACAGACTTGACCATTTTCCGCATTACCACCACCCAACTTTCTCCCTCCATACGCCGAAACCCCAACTCCGCTACAACCAAAGAAATACTGTTCACATATGGAATCGAAATACTTTCATTGAAAAGTAATTATGTTTTTCTCTGAGTTGGGATGACATTCTGTCAGCAATCAGAGGATTATATCCTTTCTAGACGCCAGCATTCTACCGCCTTCTCCGATTTTCTTTTTGCTTTCTAAGGCGAAAGAGGGGAAGGTCTTTTGAAAATAAATCCGTTTTTTTTAAGAGATTACGAATCCACTGATGAATAGCCAAATCTGGCAGATTTGTCATTCTTCTTCTTCTTCTTCTTCTTCTTCTTGCTGATCTTCTTATTTTTTTCTTTCTTTGGAGTAGACAGCTTCCGTTGAATGAATATAATATTTTTTAAAATCTTTTTCATGATAGTGATGATGATGATAAAAAGTCCTTAGTAATAATGTGTCCATTTGTATAGGGCAGTACTAGCATCATCATCATCATAATAATTATAACCATAATCATAATTATCTTCTTCTTCTTCTTCTTCTTCTTCTTCTTCTTCTTCTTCTTCTTCTTCTTCTTCTTCTTCTTCTTCTTCTTCTTTCTTTCTTTTTTTCTTTTTCATAAACTTTATTTTTAAAGACAGTTTTCTATTAATCAAGCAAGCATTTCTTCTTCTTTTTGTAGTTAATTTTTAACATCAGTAATCAAAATATTATTTATTTAAGCAATCTGGCAACTGGAACACTACACATGATGCAAAGAAATGGATGATGGGAAAATAAATCTTTAAAAACCCGTAATATATTTGCATTATTTATTTTAGGAAAGTTTTAAACACTTCCAAATCCTATAAAATATTACGTAAGTATAGAAGATCCATCGATGTCTGCATTCCAATATAAATATTTTACTGACGTATACTCGTCAATAGCAGCTCATTTTCTCGGCTACACAGAATTGATTACTGTACACGATGAAGCCATGAATCATCGCATATTGTTAGCTTATCACTGACCAGTAGTAAATAGACGCCCACCCTAATGTCATCACTCTAATCGTTTCTATTTATTTGGCTAGGCTCATTTGTTTTATTCAAAGAACCAGGGTTTCTTTATTCGCTTGGGAAATTGCTTTGTTGTCGCATTAAAAGATTATAGAAGAAACAATCGTCAAATAATCTGCTAAGGCGCTCTCATGCTCTCTCTCTCTCTCTCTCTCTCTCTCTCTCTCTCTCTCTCTCTCTCTGTCTCCCTCTCTCTCTCTGTCTCTCTCTCTCTGTCTCTCTCTGACAAACAGTTTATTATTTTTGTAATGCTACTGTAATACACACTGCCGATAACTTGTTCTGTGTTGTTTTACTCCCTCTCCCCCCTCCCCACCCACCGCACCTCAACGTATTGTTAACCTCTGGAAAAACTCATGTCATCTTGAATGCCTATTTTGTCATTGTGAATGCCTATTTTGTCATTGTGAATGCCTATTTTGTCGTTGTGAATGCTTATATTTTGTTATTGTGAATGCTTATTCTGCTGAATGCTTGTTGTCTGTTGTACTCCCATTTATTTTGACATTGCACTTGAGGTGGTGTATTGAAGGTAATTTATCGTTTGTTTTTCTTCCTGTGCCCGATTCTTCAGCGCATTGAAACGTTCTTGGAAACGGTAGAAGAGATCAACAAGAACGACAGCATCTTGCCGCATATCAAGCTGGGTTGGGACATCAGGGACTCGTGCTGGTATTCGGCCATCGCCCTTGAGCAAAGCATCGACTTTATCCAAGACGCCATCGCCACCAAAGCCATCAGAGCCGACGGAAGGCTCGTCAGCGCTCTGGAACCTGACTGTAAGAATTCTGTTTTAAAAAAAAACCGTTTTTTCTTTAACTACATTAATTTTTTTAATTGGCTACGGCACTAAAACTGAGCAAACAAAGGACGGTTGTTTTCCTCATTTCTTTGACCCGTGTGGAAGGATGAAAGGGCGAGGTCGGGTTAAGATGGGGGAGTGGGGGGGAGGGAGAGAGGGCCATACAAAATTTTAAGGAACTTATTATAACTTTCTGTTCTGCTATAACATGTTATAACATGTAATTTAATTTTCTTTGATAGTCTTTTTTCCATGTCCAATTAACTAGCTCTTCTTCATTTCTGTTCATCAGCGCAATCGGAAAACGGCCGCAGTGAGAGTGCCGCTAGTCGAGGGTCGCAGGCTTCACCCTCTGACCCCTGTGGCTCGAGCTTAAACAAACCAATCGTCGGTCTCATTGGACCTGGGTCCAGTGAAGCCAGTATCCAGGTTCAAAACCTGATGCAGATCTTCAACATCCCGCAAATTGGGTACTCGGCTACCTCTATGGACTTAAGTGATAAGAACATCTACCGTTATTTCTTACGGGTGGTTCCACCCGACAACTACCAGGTGCAAGCATTAGTGGACATCGTGGTCGCCTTCAACTGGACCTACATCTCCACCGTCCATTCCGATGGTGAGTTTTCTCCTTGACGTGTTTTGACCTCTCTGTTATTGTCATTATATTTTTTTTAAACCTCTCTATCCTTCTCTGTCTGTCTCTATATTCGTGTGCTTATTTTTTCCTGTCACCTACTACTCCCTAATTTTATCTCTGTCTGTCTGTCTGTCTGTGTGTCTCTGTGTCTCTGTCTCTCTCTCTCTGTCTCTCCCTGTCTCCATCTGTCTGTCTGTCTGTCTGTCTGTCTTCTGACTGTCTCTCTCTTTTCCTCTCTCCGCCGTCATGATTTGATCGAGAAATAATTGATCTGTTCAACGTGAGCTTTTCCTTTGATCTGACTGCTTTAGGCTGAACATGATTTTCCATTCGCCACTGTTGAATCTAAAACTGTCCCCTATCCCCCCTCCCCATCAGACCCATTACCCGCTCCTAACTCTCTTCCGTACACCCTCCTCCCTCCCGACGCCTTCCACACACACAGACACAGACACACAACACGTGCGCACGCGTACACCCCTCTCTTACTTCCCACTATCATCCCACCCTTGTGCGGTCTGTCCTTCATAGTCCATGGCCGTCTCCTTGTAGAAAAATACGTTAAGTGTGTTAGTGCACGCGATATACTGGTGATCAGTGTCTTGATGTCTAAAATCTCTAGACGGCCCAGCCACACACCCGTCAATAATCTTTCCAAAACTTTGACGTTTGGTTATGAGCTGATGACTCCAGTTAAGTATACAACTCTAAATATTTTGAACGTTTCTCCCCCCCCCCCCCCAGCTTCTTTCACTGCAGTAATAAAAGCTAAGCTATCTCTTCAGCGTTCTTCCTTCCTCCCATCCGCAGTCTCATTCCCTCCTAGTACTCCGACCCACACACTGACCACGAGAACATTATGCAGGGCACACAACCCTTCCTCTCTCTCCCCTTCATTTCCTTTCTCCAGATCATTCCCTCTTTGACCCCATTCCTCACATTCCTTCTCTTCCTCTTTCCGATTTTATTACTCGGACGTACAAAGAAAAACGCTCACTTTCCCAGTTATTATCAAAGTGGGGTAGGTAATTTGTCATGAAAGTCCACTCTTAATTGTCACCGCGTCGGACAGTGGCAGTCATTCATTTTATCCAGCCATTTATACTGTGCTCATCTTGCAATTCTTGGTTCCTCCTTAGCTTTTTCCCCATTGCTTTAACAATCCCATTACTATATACAAAACGGGTCAGACAGTGTAATATTTTATTAACATGTTCTTTGGTTACAAGTTATTGCACTCACGTATAATACAAAAATAATGGGGAAAGTGGAGTGTATCAGTAGTATAAAAGGAAGTCTGTAATAATTTCTATCCTCAAAAGGGGTAAACCTTCTCTATCTGTTAACAGTTATAGGCCTATTGCTTTAACTTCACAGGTGGGTAGACGTATTGAGAAAAATAACTAATAAGAGACTTTTATTTTGTTGTGATTAAAAATAAGATAATTCCTTTTAATTAAGCAGGATTTCGCAAGGGCCGAAGCACTGCCGATCATCTTTAAAAAAAAAATCTAGTCATAAGCAGTTTTCAATTAAAAAAAATGTTCTTGCAACTTTTTTTGACGTAAACAATGCATAAGCATTCGATCGTGTGTGGCATTCTAGTTACTGTATAAACTAAAATCAGTAGGGTTTAGTGAACATATTTATTTGTACATAAAAAGTTTATTACACGATAGATATGTACACGAATGGGTAAATCCTATTCTTCATTTCAAAATATTAATACCGGTATTCCACAAGACTCTATAATTGCAACTCTTTTATTTACTTTGTTAATACATGACCTACCTAAGGTTTTTATCGAGAAATACTCATGTGGTGCAATATGTTGACGACATAGCGATGTGGATGAATGTTAAGAAAGCATACAAATCAAAGAATTACAATTTATGTTAAATATATGTATATAATTTGTCAACATACATGACAGAAAATGGTCTTTAATTACCCGGGGAGAAAACTAATATAATGTTATTTAGAAACGGAGAAAATCCCAAATATTTACCAGAATTAAACCTTAACAACCAAATGCTTGCTTATAATAATTTATACAATTTTTAGGTGTCTATTTTACTCCAAAATTGAGTGGGCGATGTCATATATAATATTTAATCAATAAATAAGACAAAGACTAAATTTTTTGAAAAATAACAATTGTACGAGCTTGAAGTCGGGATATGAAGAGATTATTATACTGTATCTAGAACATCTCTAATTCGATCTAAATTGATATATGGACAGTAGGTGTAACTCCAAAATTACTCTTACATAAAATGCCTATCTTATCCTATCCCGTAACTTGAAGGTCGTAGGGGAACCACTACTCCCGTGAGGGTGCCGGGGGTTTCAGTATAAATAGTATCCCCACGTTCTAGAAATTTAGTGCTTTAAATTTTCACTGTCGCTGTCTTTCTCCTTTGTTCTTTCTCATTTCTACTCTGTTCTATCAATCTACTATACTATCTTCTTCTTCGCTAGACCAGTCAACTACTGTTTTTCTTCAAAACTCTTTCGGGACAAAACTCCTCATTTGTGTGTGAGGTCTGTTGGATCAGCTTGAAAATATTTGACGCTTTTCTGCCAGGTGGTCACCGGGGCTTCCTATGATGCTATTATTTGGCAATGTTGGCATTTTATATGTATGTGTTTTGTTGATATTTTATAATGATGTTTGTATTCCATTTTGTTTTTGTAAACGTTGTTCGATAAATTAGAGTATAGCCTCAGCGTCCCTGCGTGGGATGTCTTTATTGTAAAGTGACCGGCTGGTGGAGTGCCTTTAGTATTGCCACTAGGGTTGTTTCGGAAGATCTTTATTGGGATCAGGGCAAGTCCTCTCCCAGCGAAGTTGTGGTCTTGATTGTGTGGTCCCGATTCGGCTATACTGGTCCTGATTTGGCTTGGAAGAGTCCGCTGGACCTAAAGCAATAATCATGTCATGTAATGTAATGTAGGGGCACCACAGATGATCGTTTAACCAGCGTACTCCATCTTTATCTGTCCTCAGCAACCCTCATGGCTTCACTCAGTATCAAGTCCGTCCATTCTCGAATGTTGTCCTCCCACCTCTTTTTCAGTCTCTCACTTTTTCTTCATCCTTGCACCGTGCCTTGCAGGATAGTCTTTGCAAGGCCTGATGCTCAGTCTTTACTGCAGAATTGTATGCTTTAATTATGGCTTTGAATTGTCTTCTTACATTAACATAACATTAGATGTGTTCAACATATGATATTTGTAGACTCCAATCTGTTTTGTACGCGCTAAAAATTGAAATTGTCCAGTTAGAAGAAAAATCATTTTAGAAATCAAACATTTTTTACACTGTAAACTAATTACAAATTTTGCATTTTATTTTCTTTGGGGTCCTTCTCATTGTGGAATAAGAGGTTAATGAATCAACCGATAAACTAGGTAAAGATGGTGCAAGTAAGCCTACTGAAGTTAATCAGGAGCCTCTTCTTCTATGAATTGATAGCAATAGTAGACAATTATTTTCTTTAAAATGTACACAATAATATTGTGTCGTCTAACTCTAGACATTTGATAAAAATAGTCTACGTTAAAATTAAATTCATGTAAAACTAAATTATCTAAGGACATTAAATGTATATTTTCAAATGCTCTTACAGTAGAATATTTGATATTACATTGCCCATGCCTGAACAAATTATTTACAGAAAATAATATTAATACTGTTATCACGCAGCATATTGATCTAAAAAAAGATATTAACTGACAATCAATTGATGTTGACAATCGCATCTTTTATATCGTGTGCACCGATAGAAAAAGTGTTATAATTATTTTAATCGATGTATTTTAGATATTAAGATAATTGCATTTCTATATTGAGTTACATTGTTTATAGAATCAGTATAAGTTATTATGGATTTGTTGTTGTTGCTTTTATTTTGATTAATGAATTTATGTATTCTTAAAATTATTATTTTTATGATTTGTTTTTGTTTATTTATTTATTCGATTGTATTTCTCTTTTATTTCTCTTATCCTTTATATTATTATTTTGTTTCTTTGTTTTATAGTCTACAATCAGATAATTTGTGAACAGACTTTAAAATAAATCGATTGAAATTGAATTCCTCTGTAACAAAAATCCTTTTCGACGTTTAGAATAAAACTTATATGAGGGAAAGTGTTCCTAGGGCACTGGTTTCATTATACAGCAATGGAATTGTCCGTACTTTGTAGCGCCAATGAAGTACTTGATTTGTTCTGGTTTAAATAGCAAAAGCCAAACTTGAAGCTCGTGCTGCATACACACTACGTATAACTTTTTTGGATTTCGTGTGAAAAAACTGCATTTAAGGTCCCTAAATGGAAAACTACGAAAGGGCATTGGAGCACCTTAAATGTACAAAGAAGCACTGGAATGGCTGCAGCCCAGTTTGTTAGCTTTGCGTGAAGGTTTACATTTAAAACTTTTGGTAAACATAGTTTCAGAAATGTGCAGAGCCAAAGGTTTGGGGTAAAAAAAAAAAAAAAAGCTCAGTGGGCAAGGCCAAAGGTTTTAGGGCAAAAAAAAAAAAAAAACAACAACATAAAAGCTCCAACTTAAACGAGTTTCAAAAACATCAAAGTTTGTTGGATTTTTATGTTGGCGGTTTTTTTTTCTTTCCAAGACTCTAATTTCTTTTTGTGGACGCTCTTCTCGCTGTCATAAATTGTTCATCCAATATCCCCGCTTCCCACTCGAAAATCAATCTCATCTCTATTTTAGGGAAAGAGGAATAGCTCAGTTGGTAGAGCGTTTGTATAGCTTTGGGGGGCGCCCCCCCCCCCCCCCCCCTACACGATTGCGTGTTTGAACCTGACAGCAACAACACATTTTTTATTTATTTTATTTATTTATTTTGTCATTATTATATAGAGCTTTTCCAGCTCATGACCTCCTCAAGGCGCTGCCCGATTCAGGATCTAACTCAAGCCGCCCGAGGCACCCACTTGCAACCTTTGGGCGAATTGTCTGACGCCCAGACAACTGAGCACAATCCTGGGCGACCCGGGATGGTGTAGAAGGGACCTAGTGCATGCTGGGTGTATTTGTGTAGCCGGCACTCACCCGTCTATAGGATATGAGCGTCAGGATCTTTATAGTCCGTGCGATGGAATGCGTTCATGCAGAGCTCTGTTTATACTCTCATCAAAAGGAGGAGAGGGCGCAGTGTCTCAGAGTCATTATTATTATTATTATTATTATTATTAGTATTATTATTATTATTATTATTATTAGTAGTAGTAGTAGTAGTAGTAGTAGTAGTAGTAGTAGTAGTAGTAGTAGTATTTTGTACTGCAGGCAATCAACGAGCTTTAAATCACTGCCTATACAGGCGGCAGTGCTCTCGCTTGAAATTCAATATTTCATTTGTTTTTGCCAGTTTGTGTACACCACTGAACCGATTGTTTGTCAGAGTTTTGTCATTTTTGTTTCTGCACCCCAGACCTTAAACGGGCTGGGAACCGCTGCGATGTTATCGCTTAACATTCAATACTTCAATTGTTTTGCCGTTGCGTACACCCACTGAGCCAACTGTGCTCCCATCTGCGCGTCCGGATGGTTGAGCCCTGACAACTACTGGGAAATTTTGTTTCCTAATTTCTGTTGTCTCTTTTGGGTTGTTGTTATTTATACCTAAAAGGAAGTCAGAGCCTACAAGTCATGTTCCGAACATTGGAACCCTAAACGATATTGTCTGTTTCTTCGTTCACGAATATATGTCAGGCCTTGTGTTTGCTAATTGTCTGTGTTGAAATCGAGCCTTAATGCAAATAATCCAAATGTGGCTATTGAAATCTGACGTTCATTGTGTGGGTTAGTTTTGAGTTTCTTCTTTGAAGATGTTTAGCTAGCTTGCACCCAGACGATGTGATGTGTGTGTGTGTAGGTGTGTGTGTGTGTGTGTGTGTGTGTGTGTGTGCGCGCTATTGTCCATTGTGAAATATGGCACTCAATGACTCTAGGAATGCGACAGCGTCTGTTTGAGGAATGGCAGCTACCGGGACCGTGATCACCGAGTCCTATTAATCTCTGCTGCTTTTATGAGTCGGTGTCTGGAAGAAAGCGAGGTCGCTCTGCCCACAACAGTTACCTTGTTACACACATACACACACACACACGCACACACACACATACACACACTCATCAATCACTCACACAGACACACATACAAACACACACACAAACATATGTATATATATATACACACACACCTTTTTCCCCAACTTCTCTTGTCTCCTCCCTTTCTCGCTCTCCCTCTCTTTCCCCGCTTCATGCATTCACTCCCACCCCTTCCAATTCTCGCTAATGGAACATTCCAGTTTCACCCACCAATCGTTGATCAGATTTCATCACCGCTTTCATCCCTTTCAAAATCAGCTTTTTCGCCCAAGAAGAAATGTCTACTTTAGCTACAAATGTAACTTCTTTAAGTTTTACACTCCCAACGGCAACCATTCCACTCGAATTCTCAGATATGACTGATCGATTTACCACACTGAACCATCTCTCTCTGTCTCTGTTTTTTTCTCTGTCTCTTTCTCTCTCCCTCCCTCCCCCTCCGTCTCTCTCCCTCCGCCTATCTCTCCCACTCCCGTCTTCCTTTCCTCCCTCCATCCCTCCATCCTTCTCACCCCCTTTGGGGTGCCGGGGGTTTCAGTATAAATAGTATCCCCACTTTTTGGAAATTTAGTGCTTTAAACTCCCACTGTCGCTGTCTTTCTCATTTGCTGTTTCTC
Source organism: Oncomelania hupensis (assembly GCA_036898135.1). Classification (NCBI taxonomy): domain Eukaryota; kingdom Metazoa; phylum Mollusca; class Gastropoda; order Littorinimorpha; family Pomatiopsidae; genus Oncomelania; species Oncomelania hupensis. Next base: position 46,399 of record JBAHVR010000344.1, read on the forward strand.
ATTCCTGGTCTGTTCTATCAATCTGCTATACTATCTTCATCTTCGCTAGACCAGTCACCTACCTTTTTTCTTGAAAACTCTTCCGGGACCAGATTCCTTATTTGTGTATGAGGTCCGTTGGATCAGCTTGGGAATATTGGACGCTTTCTGCCAGGTGGTCACTATGGCTTCCTATGATGTTATTATTTAGCAATGTAGGCATTTTATATGTTTGTGTTTTGTTGATATTTTATAATGATTTTTGTATTTTATTTTGTTTTTGTAAACGGGGGTTCGATAAATTAGAGTACAGCCCCAGCGTCCCGTGCGTGGGATGTCTTTATTTTAAAGTGACTGGCTTGTGGAGAGCTTTCAGTGTTACCACTAGGGTTGTTTCAGCAGATCTTTTATGCAGATCAGGGGTTGTCCGGTCCTGATTTGGCTCGGAAGAGTCCGCTGGACCTAAAGTAATAATCATGTCATGTCATGTCCTCCATCCTTCTCTCTCCTCTCCTTTACTCCCCCTTCCTCCCTCACAATCTCCTTTTCTCGCTTCTCTCCTTTATATCCTGCTTAATAAGTTGTATGCAAATTCATTTCCAAGATTGGATATCGACTGCTATCATTTGGATGCGTGTTGATCAGTTCAACGATTACATATAAGTAGTTTGTTTGCTGTTCTAAACATATAACCGCGTGCCAGTCAGAGGCATAATTCTTATCGGAACAGTGAAGCCCTAAGCAAATAACAGGCACGAGATCCTAGACAAATATTGTAATAGATCTGTAATAGTGTAGAGAAAGAAATCTATGGTCCGCGTTAAATAATCGAAATAGCACCATTACCCTTGTATATATATCATATGTGCGTGTTCTGTGTCAGCAAACATCTGTAGTAAACATTGGATTCGTTTTAATTTAATACAAAATTTAACATTTGTTCTATTACCAGTCCCTATTTTGTTAGAAGACCTTGGGTTAATTTTTGACTGTGAATATTTAAACTCTTATTTCATAACCAGACCCACTAGTCCCTGTTATTATTCGTCTGGTAGTGTTGTGTTGGGGTTTTTTTTGCATAATTTTGGGACTATCATATTTGCATAATAGAATTCTGGAAGTGTATCTGTAGAATTTATTTGAATGCAAACAGGTATCTGGTATTATGATGACGATGATGTTGATGATGATGATGATGATGATGATGATGATGATGATGATGATGATGATGATGATGATGATGATGATGATATACTCGCCTGGTAGAAGGGGTGTGCGTGGGTGATGATAGAAGTCTTAGTAAATACCGCTTAATATCCACTTCAGCAGCTACCCTATCCTATCTGTTGGTGACTGTAATATGAGTAATCAATCAATCAGTAACACTGCACGTGTCTCCGTTTTGAGTTCTATTTCTTCTTTTTCTTCTTTTTGTTTTTAACATGAAAAAGAATAGTTGTACACACCATCCGGTTTAAACTTTTTTTTAAATTGTTGAAGAAATGCGATTGTTCTCGATCGAATTCAGTACTTACTTTGCTAAAATTAAAACGACCAGATTTCGAGACCAATATAAAAAAGAAGTCTATATTTAGACAGTAAAATATATTGAGGAGCGATTTTGCGCAATGGCCGATTTGAACTGATATAGTTGTATAAAACTGCGAACAAGCGATAGGAAAGCAATAGCCGTGGCGGTCTGGTGTCGGAGTGATGTGAACGCACGTAAGTAAACAAGAGCAAATCAGTTGATGCATGCGCATTTCAACCACTAATGGATGCGTGTCAAACAGAACCCCCACATGAACGATTCATTTTTGGCAAACAGTTTCCATAAAATGTGTAGCAAAAATAAAATTAAGAAGAAGAAAAAGGAGGAAGAGATTTTTCATGTTCAGATTAATGCCGTCCACCAGTATGTTTTAGCACAAACGTGAAATAATTCTATTACTAGGACGTTATGACAAAAGCAACAGACAGAACATTTTTATCACCATTTGCGATTATGTTTTATCCGGTGTGCAGATGGAAACAGGACGGGGAAAATTGTACCGTTAGTGTATTTGACGCAAAGTCGATTGTATCTATTTAAATGGGATGAAAAAGGTCACCTGCTGCCTCCCGAATGGTGCTTAACTTTCCTCTTGTTCTAGAAACCTCTAAAGCTGTCACGAGCAGCTGGAGACTTTTTCGGTGGGTGGATGGGGAAAGGTTGGAAGAGCAGAGAGAGAGAAAGAGGGAGAGAGAAAGAGAGAGAGAGATCGAATGGAATGTTGGAGAAGATAGAGAGGAAAGAGGCGTTGCGTAAAAAAAAAGAAGAAAAAAAAAAAAAAAAAAGAAATAAAAAAAAAATAAATATATAAAATAATCTGTAACTAGAAAGTCGTTGGGGCACCACAGATGATCGTTTAACCAGCGTACTCCATCTTTCTCTGTCCTCAGCAACCCTTATGGTTCCACTCAAGGTCATGCCAGTCCATTCTTAAAAGGTTGTCCTCCCACCTCTTTTTCTGTCTCCCTCTTCTGCCTCCTTGCACCGTGCCTTGCAGGATATTCTTTGCAAGGCCTGATGATCTGATGATGTGGCCATACCATCGGAGTTTCTGTTTCTTCACCACTGTGAGCATTTCATCGTATTGTCCAATGGCTTGTGTGATGGTCTGTCGGATTTCGTCGATGGTGATGTGTTGGGTATAGGAAATACCCAGAAGTCTTCTGTAGGACCTCATATAATAATAATAATAATAATACAGGATGCTATGTACGCGCCTTTCCCCAAGGCTCAAAGCGCATCGATCTATACACGCTCACCTGTCTCATTTACCATCAAACACACCAAATACACATACATCACTCAAACAGGTGGTGTAAAGGCAGGGAGATCACTATTAGAAGACGGAAGAAAATCGAATTTTTATTTTTGAAATTTTTATATTGACTGCATCCTGTACCATTATTGAAGGGAGGGAGGAAACCGGAGTGCCCGGAGAAAACCCTCGGTGACCTCAATAGTCTCGTACCTAAGTCACATACGTTCGCCCCATGCTTTGTATTCTTCTTTGTAGGTCTGCTGTGAGGGTCCATGTTTCGCAAGAGTATAGAAGATGGAGATGACAAGGGAGCTCAGCAGCCTTACCTTGTACTGTAGGCTGATGGCTCCGTCTTTCCAAATTGGCTTCAACCTTGTCAGGGCAACAGTTGTTTGTGCTATACTGGAGAGGACTTACTGTCAGGACCCATTATCTGATACAGTGGCTCCTAAATATTTGAAGCTGTGCCTGTGTTGAGGAATTGGCCTTGGACTTTGATGTCCGTGTTGACGCCATTGGTGGTGTTGTCATCATTTTTCGTCTTCTCTGCAATTATTTCCATTCCAGAGGCTCTGGAGGTGTTGCTCTACCTCCTATGTTGACTGTGCCTTCGTGGTCTGTAAAGGCATCTGAAATTATGCGCTCCTCATGCTCAAAGATGTTGAAGAGTGTTTGGGGAGTAGGCATTCTTGACGTACGCTGATTATTTTTCTGGACCAATTCTCGATGGTGCTGTGGTGGAAGATTGCACTGGTAGCCATGTCATACATGCTTTTGATGATTTCATTAATGTTAGGGCTGATGTTGTACACTCTCATGGTTGCCCATAGAGCTGCATGCCAGACTCGTTCGAACGCTTTCTTGAAGTCTACAAACGCACGATATAGATGTTGGTGGTGCTGTAGGTATTTTGCGCCGGTTATTCTGAGGTTGAAAATCTGCCCAGTGGTACTTCGCCCTGCCCCGATTCCTGCTTGTTCTTCAGCTATGATTTGTTCAGCTTAGGGTTTCAACCTGTTGAGTATTATTTTCAGGAGCATTCTGCTGGGATGGCTGATGAATCATATGGTGCGGTAGTTTTGACACTCCTGAAGGTTACCATTTTTGGCAAAAGTGATGACAAGCGACCGGGTCCATGGTAAAGACCACTCCCCACTCTGCTATGTCTTGTTACAGATAATGGTGAGAGTGTCAATCATTGCTTCTCCTCCTGCTTGAAGCAATTCTGCGGGTATATTGCCCACTCCCGCTGACTTCCACTTCTTCAGCGATTGCACTGCTTGGTCCTGATTTGGCTCGGAAGAGTCCGCTGGACCTAAAGCAATAACCTTGTATTGTATTGTATTGTATTGTATTGATTGCACTGCTGCCTAAATTTCTTCTCGGAGAATTGGAATGATTTCTTCTTATTCCCTGTTCTGGGGACATGCTAGAACTGACGGGTCTCCGTTTGGTGTGTGGAGGTCTGTAAGGCACAAGCCAGACTTGCTTTGGATCATGGAGACACTTGTAAGCCACATCACAATCTGGTAGGACTTCTTGCTATTGTTTTTGTTGAGATTGTTCTCTATTTCCTTGCGTTGTTCTTCTATCCAGTTCTCCTTTGCTGTGCATATGCCTTTTCGGATTTCACTGTTGATTTTTCGGTAGGCATCAGCTCCATTTGAGGTGTTCTTTTTTCATACCTCTTTGTTTGTCACACAGGTCCAAAAGTTCAGATGTGATCCACGGGTTTTTTTTTGGGCGGTGCTTGCCAAGGATCTCAGTGGCGGCATTTATCACTGCTGATTTGAAGATGTGGGTCGTGGTGTTGACATTTACTTCGCCAGCTCCCAAAATGAGCAGTGGTGCAAATTTCCCTCCAATTGTGGCTTCTGCTACCTCCGGGTCTTGCAGTTTGTCCAGGTCGAACTTCATCTTGGTGCACTTTACTCTGTTTACTCTCTTCAAGTGGATCCAGAAAGACATCATCACGAGATCATGCCACTTCCGATCTCTGGAAAAGTGCGTGTCCTGCCAATGCTGACGCTTGAAATGAAGTGTTTCTTGACCATTATGTTGTCGATCTGGTTTTGATGCTCCTCGCTGGGATTGTGCAAGATCCATCGTCTGGATTTTTTTGTGGGGATCAAGCGTGTTTGCCAGTATCAGATTGTTGTATCTGGCAAACTCCAAGAGTCTCAGACCTCAGACTTCTTTTGTCTCGTTGTTGCAGTGTGTCCATATGTGTCTCCCCGATTGTGGTACCCATCTTAGTCAACGTTGGCATTCCAGTCGCCTTGCACTATGACTATGTCCTTCCTCGGGACTTGGTCAAGGACAGCCTGCAGATGTTCATAGAAATCCTCGACTTCGCTATCGTCATAGTCTGATGTTAGGGCGTAGGCCTGGATGATGGTGATATTGAAAGGGGCTGCTGTCAGACGGATGGTAATGAGTGTACTATGGAATGGGCGGCAACCCATAACAATGTCCAGAATGTCTTTTGGTTCAAGAATCCAACGCCGTGTTCGTTCCTATCACTTCATTAGTAAATAAATAAAAATGAAAAGATATCAGCAGAATTATATTAAGCGTATTTTTTTACATTAGTTTTTAGTGGTGTTGGGTGGGGAGGACAAGGGACAGGCGGTGTAGGAGAAGTAAGGACTTCTGGGAACTACTGGTGGACGTACATAAGAAATGGTAGGGTAAGTGCTAGAGGGGAACGATGGTGGGGAGAATGGAAGGGTGGGGGTTTGAGGTGGTGGAAAGAGGTGTGTGCGACAATAAGCTTAAAGACGAGAGGTGACTGTAGCTGGATGCCAACAAAGATAAAGAAGAACAAGGGTAGGTGGTCTCCTCCCTCTAACACCCGCACGCCTACGCCAGTTTTGGTATGTATGTGTGGGAGGGGGGTGGTGGTATTAAGAGAAGTTTAGTGGAGAAGATGAAAGTGGTGGGTGGTGGTATGCGTAGAGGAGAGTGACTAAGTGGTTAATGTAGTTTGTAGCGAAGAAAGATCTGGAAAACAATAAGTACCAGGTCTTTTTCAGTAGTGTGTGTGTGTGTTTGGTGTGGGCGTGTGCGTGTGCGTGTGTGCGTGTGTGTGTATGTGTGTGTGTGTGTGTAAGTGCGTGGGATGTAAGAAAAGGACTGAGAAAAGCGAAAGGAAAGGGCGAGCATGTGAAGGAAGGAGACAGAAATGACACAGGAAAGGAACCACGAGGCGAACAATGACAATGCAAGGACCATTCCAGCTACATATGTTTGTTATATAAGCTATAGAAAGGTCTAGTTTGTGCGCCTCTCTGTATGTATGTCTCTGTCTCGGACTCTCTGTCTCTGTCTGTCTGTTTCTATCGCTCTCTCTCTCTTCTCTCTCTCTCTCAACAAAAACAAAAGGGTAATGATTATATAGAAAAAATTGATTAGACAAGAAGATATTTTAAAAAAAAATAAAAAGAAAGAAAAAATTACTTTTAAAACGCCAACGCTTTGATTCCGGATGTTTCCTTTCAATAAAATGGAAAAGAAAAATACTTCAATCTCTAAACGATTGAAGATCTTCCCATTGTCATTTTGTAGTTCAGTTTTCAGTTTGTCCTATATCCAACGCTCCCCCACCACCCGTACGCATTTTACCCCTCTCTGCGTTTAATCTTCCCACCTCTTTAACATTAATGCCGCGCACGCGGACACTCCAAGCTGTTATCTCCAATAGAGAGAGTTTACCCCATTTGTATGAGACCTCAAAGCTTTAAAATGTTTAGAACACACACGCACACACACACTCACACACACACTCTATCGCTCCATATATCTCTTTCTCTCTCCTAAAAACAGAAATTTAGAACAAAATGTATAGACCAATATCAGTAAATATTTATTTTTTTAAAATAATATTAAGTATATAAGAGGGATGGTGGGAAGGGAGAGGGGGGAGGGGGGACGAGGAAGGCGGTAAAGAAAGAAATTGCGCAACTGAACATTAACACACGAGTTCAATCAGCTCTCAGTCTCTGACGCCAATCAATCGTATTAAATTGGAAACGCTCGATTGTATTCCCCATGCAGATCCTGCGGTGCCTGATCTATCGTTGCTAAGTAACAAACCCGTCAACCGAAACGGGTGCTTGTCTGTTTGAATACAATGAGATTCAGACCGTTAAAAAAACCATGCGCACACCATTCCATAATAGTCTTGATAATGCCAAGTCTCCACTGATAAGCGTGCAAAGATGTACCTATCAAAAGACATGCAATCAATGGCCATGTTGCAGTATTCTTAAAATCCCTTCTACGTGCAAAATGATACGCTTTACTTACATTCAACAAGTTGTTGTACCAGCCGTGCTATGTACAGTTTTAACAACACTGTTATAGTCACCATACTTTACGATAGCATTATTTCTGTTAGTAATTACAGCCCCTTTCCTGTTATCAATACGAAACACTCATTGAAGAACGAACTGGTTCCCTTTTTAATACTGTGTAAACAATGCATATCCTATTCTATCCCATCCTATCTCGTAACTCGAAGGTCGTAGGGGAACCACAGATGATCGTTTAACCAGCGTGCTCCATCTTTCTCTGTCCTCAGCAACCCAGATGGCTTCGCTCAGTGTCAAGCCAGTCCATTCTCGAATGTTGTCCTCCCACATCTCTTTAGGTCTTTCTCTTCTTCTGCCTCCTTGCACCGTGCCTTGCAATGCCTGATGCTCTGGTGGCGTGCCCATACCATCGTAGATTCCGTTTCTTCACCACTGTGTGCGTGTCATCGTATTGTCCAATGGCTCGTGTGATGGTCTATCGGACTTCGTTGTTGGTAAGGTGCTGGGTATACGAAATTCACAGAAGTTTTATGTAGCACCTCATCTCCATGTTTTGTATTCTTCGTTGTAGATCTGCTGTGAGGGTCCATGTTTCGCAAGCGTATAGGAAGCTGGAGATGACAAGGGAGTGCAGCAGCCTTACCTTGGAATGTAGACTAATGGTCCTGTATTTCCAAATTGGCAATAGTTGTTTGTGCGATCCTGGAGAGGACTTACTGTCGGGACCCATTGTCTGATACGATGGCTCCTAAATATTTGAAGCTATGCACTGTAGTTAGAGATTGGCCTTGGACTGCATAAGAGCTCTGAAAGTGAAACATTAATGTTCAGGATCTTCTTCAGTGAATACGGTGTTGAAAAAGAGCCATTCTTTTTTAGATATATGGTTCAAGTGAAGTGACTGCGATAAATAGAAACTGAATAAATTGTATATCGTGACGATTTATTGTATTTATGACGTCGTTATTAGGTAATAGATGTTATTAAGGTATAACCTGGGTTTTTTTTTTAATAGATAAACTGTCCCCGTTTAACACAGAAACGGTTTTGATGGTTTATATAAATAACAATAGATTGATGATGTCGTGAAAACTTTCACCCTTGTGCAAGAAATCTTAACAAGGAATTTTCTTTGATCTTGATCGTCCCCCTACACATCCTCCTACTTATTTTCCTCAGCCTTCTCCTTCGACATATATAAATACCAGCTGTTCTTCTTCTCCATTTCCCCTTTCCTCTTCCTCCTATTTCTCGTTCCCTTCCCCCCGTGGGGGTTCCGGGGGATTCAGTATAAATAGTATCCCCACTTTCTGGAAATTTAGTGTTTTAAATTCCCACTGTCGCTGTCTTTCCCCTTTGTTCTTTCTCATTCATCCTCTGTAAAATTAATCTACTATACTGTCTTCTTCTTCGCTAGACCAGTCACCTACCCTTTTTCTTGAAAAATCTTTTGGGACCAAACTCCTCATTTGTGTGTGAGGTCTGTTAAATCATCTTGGGAATATTGGACGCTTTTCTGCCAAATGGTCACTGGGGCTTCCTATGATGTTATTATTTGGCAATTTAGGCATTTTATATGTATGTGTTTTATTCATATTTTATTATAATGTTTGTATTCTATTTTGTTTTTGTAAACGGGGGTTCGATAAATTAGAGTATAGCCTCAGCGTCCCCTGCGTGGGATGTCTTTATTGTAAAGTGACTGGCCGGTGGAGTGCCTTCAGTGTTACCACTAGGGTTTTTTCTGCGGATCTTTTCTGCGGATCAGGGGCGAGTCCTCTTTCAGCGAAGTTGTGGTCTTGATTTTGTGGTCATGATTCGGCTCTTTGCAGTCCGCTTGACCCTGTAAGCAATGAATAACTAACTCCCTCCCTCCTATTTCTCGTCTCCTTCCTACTCCGCCTGATTCTGAACTTCCTACCACACCCCCTCCTCCTCTTCCCACTGCACCTCCTCTTATTGCTTCTTCCCCTCTTCTGCCTCCTCTTCGTCTTTGTTTATTTCTTCTTTTTCTTGCATCTCATCTGCTCTATCGCTTTCATTTTTGAATTTGGTGTTTAAAAAAATCAAATGCAATAGTTACAGTAACAATGTAAAAACAACAGCTTGGGACATAAAATAGGATTGATTATATTAGATGTTTTAAAGTACAATTAATTTTAACTATCAAATGAATCTCTGAGTCGCATTGGAATAAATAAAACCTCCCCCAGAAATCGGATTTGAATATTTGGTTAATAGAGATTGTAACTTTTCAATATACTGTATAACAGAATATACTGAACTTCTAGGGGTTTTAACTTCACTTGGGTGTTACCATGTCTGATCTATATCTTTAAAAAATAGTAAATTATGGTAGTTAAATATTTGTTAGCTGATTTAACATGATCTTCGCCCTAGCTGTCATAGGCAAGGGATAAATAACCTGGGCTTGAACCTTGTGTGAGAAATGACATTGTATTCCCAGATCTGAATCTTTAATGTCACCGGGGTAGCATTGCCTGTTTCGCTACTCTCCGTTTTGTCCTTGATCCAGCTATGGATCAGCATGACATGCGCAAGGTTTGTGTTTTCTTTACACATCTGTCTTTGGGTTGGTGTTTTACGATGACTACCGTGTCCAACAGTCAGAACCAGGTGCAGATTTATGCCACAAACAAAAGCACAGTTAACATGCAAGACAAAGGGAATACATGTTATGGGAGAACAAAATTAAATTATTTATATGAGAGAGAAAGAGAGAGAGAGAGAGAGAGAGAGAGAGAGAGAGAGAGAGAGAGAGAGAGAGAGAGAGAGAGAGAGAGAGAGAGAGAGAGAGAGAGAGAGAGAGAGAGAGAGAGATCCAATTTCCTGAATGAATGTTATCTGTTTGTTGTCTTTTTATTTTTATTGACTCACATGCATAGCAAAAATATTTTCCAGATTTTTTTTTCACATCTGTGCGAGATGAATCCTAAATAGTCCAAAATCGACATCGTCCGTCGTCTAAGCCTAGTACTCAGAACCTTTTTCAACTTTCACAACCAAACTTGGTAACAGAGTGTATAACCATGAGACCTCGAAAATTATAAGTGAATGAATGACTTCATTTCAAGGTCAATGTCACAGGGTAAAAAAATCTTAGTAATTTTTTCTTATTTCACTTTTTCTAGGCTATTAATATTGAACTTATGATTGATACATGATAGATATCAATGAGATACACATATTTGGCAAATTTGGTCAACCTCACTCTAAGGTCAAGGTCACTAGAACTGTCCAAAGTCGGTTTATATAGGTACTTTGAAGTGACCTTGACCCTAAACTGAGAGATATAAAGTCCAAACTTGTATTTAAAGATGATAAATTGATCTTTCATATGTGTTTGCGTCGATCTTGAAGGTCAGGTCATTTTAGGTCTTGCAAAAACAAAAAAATAGGTCATTATACAGTGTAATGGCTGTTTATTTAACCCACATTATGCAACAAATATTGGGTTATTTGATCAGATATGCATGCGAAATCACGTGAGGGTCAAGGTCACCCAAAGGTCAAGGTCACTAAAGGTTAAGGTCACCTCAAGGTCACCTTTTTTGGCATAATACATTTGCTGTAGTTTATTTGATATTAGGCTTACATCAGTGTATTTGGAGCCAGAGGTAAATGTCATCTCAAGGTCAAGAGCATATAAAGGTCAAAGTCGGTATTGCTTTGCATTTTAATGCAACCATTTTATTTTGTTTTTCCTGGGCACTCATTTTCATGTTAAATATTGAGTTCCATAAGGAGCACGTGAGTTATATGGGCTTTGCACTTCTAGTTTGTATTTATCTATATAGTTTGTTAGGATATTTTTGGAAACCTTTTAGTAGCGAGCGTTGTGGCCAAGTGGGCAAAGGCGGGACTAACTTGCCTTGTTCACAAGCCAGAAACCCATGGCGCCTGACAGGTGTGGGGTTCGAGCCAGCATCTGGGCGTTATGTTTCTCCGAATATTATTTACTTTCGACTCGGGCAACGTCTCGGGGGTTTCCTCCGGGTACTCCGGTTTGCTCCCCCAGCAAAAATTTGAAAAATTCAAAAATAATGTTAGGTAGGTAGGGTTTGGGCGCGCCTCTCGCTGCGACTACGCCTTCCCCGGAGGAGGTGGCCCAGAGTTTCCCGATAGAAAGGGATAATAAACTGCAGCAAAAAAGTCTGGAAGCTACTGGAAAAAATCAGAGTTACTGATATTTTGTTTTATACTACACAGTACGAACAAGATACGAGCAATGAATGTATCCTTTGAAAATTCATCTTCTGTTATTAATTTTTTTAAATAAATTTCTAGAACTGGAGCTAGAAGTAAATTATCCCTATTTTATAACGGCGGAAAGACCTCTTCGTTCTAGACAGCGTTCAAAGAAGTTCAAAATGTAAAGATTTGCTTGAGCAGCCTGAACTTTTTAGCAATTCAAAATTCTTCATTGATATTTGTCAGCAAATTATTTTCGTTTACTTTATCGTGCTTGTGATTCCAATTTCTTATTTGTGTAGATCTCCTTGCAGCATTTACAAAAATTGAACTGTGAAAAACTTCTTTTTCTTCTTCTTCTTAATACAGAATAAATCTTATATCCATACATTTCTATTTAGAAAGAAGTTCAGGCTTTTTATTCATTCATTTAATTTATTCTCCGTGCTTCCAGCTTCCCCCCTCTGCTCTTTCGTGTTAAAAAGTTTGTTAGGATATTTTTGGAAACCTTTGTAGTAAAAAATTGTATTTTTTATTCTGTAGTTTCGGATCCTTTTTATTATTATTTTAATTTTGCAATGTAGAAGTACAAGTGAAGCTTATTTGTTCCGTATGTTCAAACGCAATTAGCTTATATTCAGCGTAAAAACAAATTGAGCAAAGATGATGATAAAAAGAAACAAAACTTGTGTTCTCTCATGTTTAGGCAATGATGATATTATGTCTGTATTTTTATCTAGATGTATACTGTACACAATTACGAAAATAATGTGTATACATATTTTTTTAAAATCGGCTCCATGTTGATTTACATAGATGCAGATGAGTTGAGTGAGGGCACATAGGGCTGTGACATCTTTTTTTTTCTTTTTTTATGGACACAAAAGAAGCTTCCCTTTTGTTTTCTTCCCAGTTGTCTTCTGCTATAATTTTAGTGAGACATAACGTAGAACTCTTTTATGTTAGTGTACTGAAATGTCGTTGATGTGGAAAAGATCAATCTTGTTTGTGGTTTTAAGCAAGGCTTTGTGGTAGTTTTAGCACAATGCATCACCCATGATTTGTTATCCTCTTGGCACAGAGTGTTCTTTAATGATATACATTTTAAGTGTAATATCTTTGATGTTACTTAGAATGACAATTCCCCAGTGTTGCATTTAATGTGTCATCTTTTATACAGCCATACATCTAGGGAGAAAGAGATGGATGTTTCAAGGGACGCTGCGGCAGACGGCAGTAGGCTGTGTACGTCTCGTTGATTAATTCAATCATAACTGCAGCAGCAGCTCTGGAACCGAGTCCCCTTTGCAGCATCGTTAGGGATGCAGGTCATTGCAAATAGGTTTTCATGCCGCATTACCCCTCTTCGCTGTGAAAATAACCCAAGGGGCTTATATCTTACGGGGGATGCCTTAATGACTTTTAGGTTGGAGAGTCCAGTCTAACTCTCTGGCTGTGTCTTTTAAGATGAAGTTTTATATTATTTTATTCCTTTACGATACCATTTATTATTCTTATATTCCTTTTAAGATCCGTTTATAATTATTTTGATGTATATCTGTATAATTATAGTGAATTTCTGTGTCCCTCGTCAACCAATTTCTTATAATATGCAACTTCTTCTTCTTCTTCTTCTTCTTCTTCTTCTTCTTCTTCCATCTATGTTGATCGAGGTTCCTGAGCTGTTCTGAACGAGTTCGCCCAGCACTTTGAGCAGATAAGTGTAGTTTTGTAATGACAAATACATCACTGGTTTTCTTTCGGGACACAAGATCGTTAACTTCTTGAATTCAAATTTGGAGCTTGAACTTAGCAATGCAGTTTCTTCTTCTTCTTCTTCTTCTTCTTCTTCTTCTTCTTCTTCTTCTTCTTCTTCTTCTTCTTCTTGACTTTGTAACCATCTTTTTGTTTTTCTCCATCCAACTTGGAAAACAATTGGAGCCAAGTGTTTTCACTTTATACCTTTCAATCTCCGCCTCCTCCTTCTTCTTCTTCTTCTTTCAGGCTCATCCGGTGTGCTGTGTCGGAGACACTGATAGAGAGGGTGGAGGTCAAAGTTTACAAAGGGAGAGAAGAAACGATGGACAGTAATAACCCCTAAGACGTGCGATGAAACGTTTAGATAACGGAACTGCACGTCGCCGTTCGAGCGTCGCAACAGTCGACGTCCTCATTTGCGCCATTGTTATTTTGCTTGTTGCCAAGGTCCAGCTGTGATTGTTAGTTTATTTTCAAGTCAGTGAAGTCAACCAATCTTTATTAACCACAATGGAGATTTCATACAGCACATTGCGTTTCAGCGAATAAGAAAAGAATATTAAAAAAAAACTTTTAAAACAAAGAGAATAATACATAAAATATTATAACACGAATCTGTTCCAGTTCTTTCTTACTACTAAAGCACATACACCCACATAACAAATAATTTCATTTGGTTGACAGAACCGTTCATATCATGCACATACAATTGAGGTAACTTTATATTCATTGTGATAGTTTGAAAGGATGAACATAATATGTAACAGTATTACATTACTCGGAGCAGAAGCTACAACCACTACGAGCAATCACACAATACGCCAGCTGTTTTCATCATGGAAAGCAGTTATCATATTCAAGGGAAGCAATTGTAGTCATAACACAATACTAATACATGTAATACTAGAACAATATTATTAATAATAACATTAATACTAAAATCTTAGATATAGATTGATTGACGTATTATAAATACACACACGCTCGCACGCACGCACACACACAGACACACACGCACACAGCATGGTCAGATGGGATATATGAAATTATACGCGACAAGCACCAAGACAGTACTAGGAAGAAATTCTGGCATAGGTTTCATTCAGCAAGGAGATGGCGGTAGGAATGAAAGTGTGTTTGTCCCTCTGTGTTCTGGAGCGAGCACAGCGGAATCTTCATTTAGAAGGAAGAAGTTCAAACAGAGGGGATGGGTTGGCTCGCACTGAATACTATAACTGCCTTGCTGAGGGTTCTGTTATTGAACAGTTGTTCCAGAGGCACCTGCTTCTTGTCAACTATCTTGCTGCACACATTGACAATTTCAGTTTCTGCTCTTCATTTCAAACTGAGGGTACCAACAGATAAATGAAAATGTTAGGACTGATTCTACAAAAGCATGGTAGCAAAAGTTCTATCGTTTTACTAGACACCATCTAGGACCTTAGCTGTCACAGGATATACATTCTTTTTTTTTTTTCTTTTTTTTTTTTTTTTTTTTTTTGGGGGGGGGGGGGGGGCATTTTTGAAAATCACTTCAGCATTCTTTGAAAAAGGCAGCTTGTCGTCTATTACATTGCCAAAATATTGGTATTCCTCCACTCATTCCACAGTCTGACCCTTCAGCAGGAGAGCTTCTACATCTGAGCTGTTTCTTTTGTAGTCTATGATCATTAGTTCTTCCTACGTTTATTTCTAGAAAAGTACCATCACACACCTGAGCGAAAGCCTCTACAGTTTTTTTTTCATAACTAGTGACAGAGTCTGATATGTCAACGAGTGCAGTGTCATCATAACATTTGGTGAAATGCTTATCTGCCCTTTCACTGTGGCAGTCACTGGTGTAGAGTGTGAAAATAAAAGGAGAGATCACAGTACCCTGAGGCGTTCCTGTGTTGATTTTCCTCACAGAAGAAGAGCAGAAGGAGACAGAGACAGACGGGGAAGAGCCATATGGTTGAGACACAGTGGTAGAGATGGAGAAGGGAGGAGAAGGGCCAGTAGAGCGAGACCTAACACAGACAATCTTGTGTTGTTTAAAAAGAAATATCTTAAAGCATTGATGCATAGGTTTGGATTGTTTGTTTCTAAACTTCACGTTCCGGGTTTTGCACATGATCTTCGTCGTCCTTTAGTTATTTTGTGCGTTTTACAGCCACGATTCAGTAGTGATTGTTGCTAGCTGAAGTTCCCAAACCAACAGTCTTCAATAACATTTCATTCATTGACTTATTATGGTGTCTACTTATGCAAAGTACTACTTCTAGGTTTTGAATTTTCTTCATCGTAGCCTTTGTGTGTTTTGCCACCATGATTCTGCGAAGACTGTTCGTTTACTTTAGATCCCAAGTGACCATCTTTAATAACATTTTCCTTCTTAGGTTGACTTACTAGAAGTTTCCATTTGTACGAAATACTAGTTCAACGTTTAAACTTCATGGTCATTGTCTTTAATTTGCTAACGGTTGTTAAATTGTATTTGAGCGTTAAGTTGCATGGTTAAGTTTATTTTAATTGTTCACACCAACATAAAATAGGTACCTCCGTGTTTCCACATAGTGAACAATCCATGATATCAGCATCTTGCGTTGAAACTGCTCATTGCCAACGACATTGGATGTGTGTGTATTTGTGTATGGGAGTATGATTTTTGTGTGTGTGGATGTGGGAGAGTGCTCTCTCCCTATCTCTCCATCTCTCTCTGGAAGGGACAGGGGATATGGGAAAGGGGTGTGCACAGTGCAGCAGTGTGTCTCTCTTTCACTCCTCGAGGCAAAATGCAGAACTGTTTGGTGTCCTTGTTGACAGTGTTTAAATGGTGTACACAGCATCACGAATAGCTGATGTATTATATAGAGATTATTAATGGCGGGGGTGCTTGGTTGGCTATGATTTACACTGTATCCGATTCTCGGCTAGTCACTCATCATCTCGTCATACAGATATGACTAAATCTTGTCTTCCTTCACGGCTTTGAGTAAGCAATACTAGCATGTACATTATACTTTATTGTATTACTTTGTCGAGCAGTCCATCTGTAATCAATAAATCCATGGATGGTCAGACAATCAGTTTAAAAAGTTGTCCCATGGGGACATCACTTAATAATAAATAACAACATTTGGCCAGTTGAGTTGATAGGGAAGGTGTGGGGGAATTAAGTCGAATGGAAGATTTTTGTATCGTGTGTGCTTCTGATCGTGCTTTATTTCGCAGTGTGAGATTTCGCTTTTTTCGCAAATAATTCCTGAATGGGAAAAGAAGAGGCAAGAGTACTGATAACGATCTGGCTCTGTACTACAGCTGCTCGGCCTTAGCTGAGAAGTCGTAACGTATTCCGTGATAACAAATAGTGATACATATTTTCAGTAAATAGAAAAAAATATCGACTATGGACAAGTTAGAAATAACATGAAATACCCTTCCCCCTTGCCCCCCCCCCCCCCTCCAAAGAAATAAAACTGAAAAAAATAAATAAATAAAATAAAATAATTAATTAATTTTAAAAATCATAATTATTTAGTTCTCAGAGGGTCAGTTTTTACGTAGAAATATGCCTTACAATTTCTTTTCATAACCAGCCCAACACAAACCAAATTCAATATCCAAGAATGAAATACAGATACTGCTGTGAGAGGTGCTGAGGAAGAGAGTAAAGAGAGGAAATGATGTCTTTACGCTATCCCATGATACAGCGTGCATTAGGTATATGAAGGATAGGGTACTTGTGTATGAGTTATGAACTGAGAGTTCAAGAGGACATAACGACTTGTGGCTAATGGGTTTGTATCAGCATTGCTCCGCACATTGATGTTTGCCTACGTGCATGTTGATTTGTGGTGACTGTCACGTGGGGTTTATGGGCTCTGCACAATGGAATTATGGACCCTCACGTTTATTCGGTGGGAACTGCTAGTAAGTCACCCTATGAACTACTTTAATAAATTTATTTGTTTAGCTCGTTCTGTGTTAAGGTTGGGGTACAGAAATAGATAGACAAATGGTAAAGGATTACTGTCACACTAGCTTTCACACGGCTATGAATCATAAGTAGTCCAGCCACTTGATAACAGTTAAAATCACACATTTATTTCTTCTACTCTATACAAGGTTCTCTAAGTACTAATCTAACTTAAGAAGTCTCTTTCAATGCTAATAGTTCGATCGCTGATAGTCTAGGCAGCTGTTTTTTCTTCCTCGGGCACTGGCTATTATATTTTATGTAGATTTGGACTACTGTGGTCCGTTTTACAGTTTCTGAAGAGTTGGACTACTGTGGTCCTGTTCTGATCAGTTTAAGTGCACCTTCGTTTTTGCACTTAACTTTCTGATGGTGCGGTCGAAGTCCTTCTGTGAGGTAGCTTCTGGTCCACCTTTGTCGTTGTGTAGTTGGGTTCCCTTGCCACGCTATGGGGTCTGACAGGGTGTTTTACAGGGTAGCCCTTTCCGTCTTGTGCGGTAGAGGATCCTCAACCAACTAGTCGTTTCTGTGGAGTGGGGTGCACAGGATAGCTCGGGATAGCTCGCCTGCTCGTCTGTAATATAAGAGACGAAATTCTGCACAACCCTGAATAATCGGTTTGTGCAGAGCGTCTCACTGAAAGCCAAAGTAGCCCTCAGTGATAGCTCCACATCTCTATACATAAGCGACGAACATTCTGCTACTTCCGGGGTCCACTGGAATCTCACTCTAAATTCCTATACATACATAAATATCAAACGTGTCTAACTATACACATACAGAATTAATAATATTATAAACATTCAGTGGTACAGCCACTGGTCCGCAAACATACATATAAGTTAAACAACAGTGGTTCCGTACGGGATACAACATGGCGGCGCAACCGGTCGTGTTTCGCCTCGTGGTAGGCTCTTCCACGTGGTCCGGCAAATTCGGATTAACAATTCACATTTATGCATAGCAAATTCCACAAACATAATTTCAACAATGATATAAATATATCACGATGAAACAGAAGGGTGTTCATTTACCTGTTTGACAAGTTCAGGCCCGTTGTGACTTGATAGAATTCGGAGATTCTAAATCCTGCTTCCTGGTCTATGAGTGAAGATAGTTCTCTGCTAGCTAAGTAGATGTTACTTCTTCCTCGTCTCACACACGACTGACCAAAGCTGTGTTAGGCTCTGACACAGTCAAAACTGCTCTACCCACTTAGCCTGCTTCTGATTGGTTAAAACGGTCCGATTCAAAGCTCTCATTGGGTAAAATGTTTACGACTCTCGCACACAGTGCTGAGTCACTAAGCTGTGTGGGGGTCTGGCTCGCTGTGTGTACTTTTATTGCTACTGTGTAATTTACTGACTCTCTACTGTTACAAAGACTACACAAGGCTAAATAGTCAACAAGCAGAGTTAAAACTAGTCCTAACGCGACAGGCTCCCTCAACTGAAAAAAGGCGATGACTACTGGATTCGACCTTTTTCTACTACAGGGCCTAGTTTAACACTGCACTATCCTAGGGTCCTATTTACAAACTAATTAAGTTGCTCTACCTGAGCTGCAATGCTATGCCAGGTAGCTATGGACTCTAGTGACAGGGTTTTACTGGACGGGGACGAATTCTGGTGCTGTGGCCCTTAGTTGTGTTGGGTGGGCGACAGCTGCTGTGTCCTCCACGAGATGGCGACTGAGGTAGTCGGCTCCGTGGTTTTCTTTGCCGGGGATGTACTCGATTTGGAATGAGTATGCCTGAAGGGTGAGTGCCCATCGCATCAGGCGAGAGTTCAAAGACTTGGAGGCTGCCAGGAACGATAGTGGTTGGTGGTCCACCTGAACTGTGAAGTGGGTCCCATACAGGTAGAGTTGGAATTTCTGTATGGCCCAGACTAGTCCAAGACATTCTTTCTCCGACGTGGCGTAGTGGGTCTCGGCGGGTCTCAATTTTCTGCTGGCGTAGGCGACAGGGAATAGCGTCTCTGCATTCTTGGGGTCGCGCTGTAGCAGTACTGCTTCGAGGCCTAAGTCGCTTGCGTCGGTGCGAAGAACGAATGGCTGAGTCAAATCGGGTAGGTGGAGTACTGGCGCCGATGTCATTCTGTCCTTGAGTGTGTGGAATGCCGTCTCACATTCTGCTGTCCATACGACTTTGTCCGGGGCGATTTTCCGGGTTCCATTTGTCAGTGGCACGGCGATGCTGTTGTAGTTGGGGATGAACTTCTGGTAGAAGCCGCAGAGTCCTAGAAACGACTGCACTTCCTTCTTGGTCTTGGGCCTAGGAGCGTCGAGTAGGCGTTTCACTGTCTTCTCTACCGGTCGCAGGCTTCCTTGACTTATGGAGTGTCCCAGAAATTCTAGTTCTGTGAATCCAATCTGACATTTGGTGGGTCTTGCCGTCAATCCCGTGTCTCTGAGGCGGGCGAGTAGTTGTTGTAGGAGCGTGACATGTTCCTCCCACGTAGGTGTTGCGATGAGGATGTCGTCCATAAACGAATGTAGGTGCTCGCTGCTCAGGGGTGCCAGGAGTTTTCGCATCATGGCGCTGAAGATGCTGGGTGCGTTGTGGAGTCCGAATGGAAGCACGTTGAATTCGAAGTGTCCTTCCATAGTGCTGAAAGCTAGGTACTTTCGGACTTGCGGTTGCACTGGTATCTGGTAGTATCCTTTGCTGAGGTCGATGCGTGAGAAGTACTTTGCTCGCTGTAGCTTGGCAAATAGGTCGGTCTGGTCCGGGAGTGGCTCTGGCTGGAACTGCGTTACGGCATTCAACAGTCTGAAGTCGATGCACAGTCGATGCTCTCCGTTGGGTTTTCGCAACAATACCGTGCCTGCGCTGTAGGGTGAAGTAGACTCTGAGATGATTCCGGCTGCCAGTAAGGTGTCTATCTCTTCCTTGATGGCTCGCTGCTGAGACAGGGGCATCGGGTAGAGCTTCTGGCGGACGGGTGTTGGGTCGGTCACCGTTAAGGTTACTTCGACGAGGTCTGTCCTCCCTGGTCGGTCTGTGAGCACCGTCTGATGTTGTCGAATGACCTGTCGTACTTGCTGTTGCTGTTTAGCGGCTAGGTCTCCGTTGAGTATCACGTCTTTGTAGGTTTCTTTGGAGTGCAGGGGGTACTCTACTGCATTGGTCTCCATGCTTTCTCCTTCTTCCGCGATGGCGATGGCTAACAAGTTGTGAGTGCTGGGGGTCGCTGGTCGGTCCGTATACTTCTTGAGGAGATTGATGTGGTGGTATCGGGCTCTCCCGTTCACCTCTACTTGGTAGACTGTCTTGGATTTCTTGGCAGTCACCCGGTACGGTCCTCTCCAAGCGATGTCCAGCTTGTTGGTTCCACTTGGAAGTAAGAGTAGCACTTGATCGCCGACTTGCAGTTCTCTGTCCTTCGCGTGGCGGTTGTAGTACTTCGCCTGACGGGCTCTTGCCTTCTTCAGTGCTTCACCAGCTTTCTTCCACGTTGCTTTGAGGGTTTCCTGCAGGTCTGCGACGTACTTGGTGGCACCTCTTGGTGTGTCGTCTATCTTGGCTTCCGTCCAACTTCTGCGTAGGGCTTCTAGCGGTCCTGCTAGAGGTCTGCCGAATAGCAATGTTGACGGGGTGTAGCCTGTGGCTGCATGGGGCGTTTCTCTGTATGCGAACAGTGCCGCATTCACGTAGGTGTCCCACGCTTCTGGATTGTCGTCGGCGACTTTCCTGAGGATGGTGAGAAGGGTTCCATTCAGTCTTTCTACTTGTCCGTTGCTGGCGGGGTGGTATGGTGGTGTGCGAATGTGATGAACTTGTATCAACTCGAACACGTCTTGCATCAGGCGGCCGGTGAACTGAGATCCGTTGTCCGTTCTAATGCTGTCCGGGAATCCGACTCTGGTAAAGATGGCGATGAGTGCATCTGCAATCTTCTTGGTGTCGATCGCTGGCAACGGGACTGCTTCGCACCACATCGTACATGCGTCGACGAGTGTGAGTAGAAATCTGTTCCGCTTCTTGGTCATGGGCAGTGGTCCTACTATGTCTACTGAGACTTGTTGGAATGGCACGCCGACTACTACCGATGGTCCTAAGGTAACTGGTACGGTGTGATGTCGCGGGGAATATCGTTGACATTGGTGGCAAGATTTCACGTAGCGCTTGACATCCTCCGTGATTCCTGGCCAATAGTAGTGTGCGCTGATTCTCTGCACTGTGGCTCCAATTCCCATGTGTCCGCTGAGTGGCATGCTGTGGCCTAATTCTAGTACTTGGGCTCGAAGGGTGGCTGGTAGTACTAGTTGGGTGTGATCTCCATCTCCTTGTCGATGTAGAACTCCCTCTTCCATGTAGAAGTCTCCCTTGTGCGGGGGTGTGTGCGCCTTGGGTAGCTTCTGGAAGCACTTCGCTATCGAGGTGTCTTCTTTCTGTGCTGTTTTGATCTCTTCGAGTCCTGGATTCGGAGCGAACTCGGGCTGGGGTGGTTGGGTTTTAGCTTGGGCCCTGGTTTGCACTGCAGCTATCTCTACAGTTTTGGGGGGCGTGCCTAAGAACACATACCTACAACCTAGCACTAGATCATACAGGGGTTTCTGTAAAACAGCTGCTTGGATTCTTCCTGTGACGTACCTACTCTCTACTTCGATCCAAGCTATTGGGCAAGTAGTCGTCGGTTTCGTCAAGTCTGCTCCTTGTAAGTCGACTGTCTTGTCTGTCAAGTCCGCGCGCGATACAAGAGATTCGCTAACTATCGCGTCGTATGATAGACCTGTGTCATACAGACAGCTCGCTTCTTTTCCGTTGACCTTGACCGTGTCTGTCACCGATGGGTGATCTCCGATTGTGTGTGGCTTGTTACCGCTGCTTTGAGTTAGAACTCTGTGCGCTGGCCGGCTTTCGCGCTCCTCCCTACGTTGTGCGGCCAACTTGAAACATTCTGCGGTGGAGTGATTGTTTCTATTGTTTCTGTTGCAGAACGAACAATACCGTCTCTGTTCTGCGGGACCTCTTTTCCCGAATTCCGTGTTGGGTCCTTTATTTTGCCCAGGTCTGGGGTTATTCGGCTTATTCGCGGTGCGCTCTTCCCGGTTAGGGCTTCGTTTCTGTGCCTCTTTCCCGTTAGGCTTTAGGTCTCGCCTGAAGCTCTTGGCTTCTCCGTGTGCGGCCACGTACCTATCTGCGACCTTGACCAGATCTTCCAGTCTTTCCGCGCCCTGCTCTACTGAGAACGTTCTCAGCTCGGGGGTCATGGTTTCCCGTAGCTGTTCCCATACTAACAGTTCTGTCAGTCCATCATACGTCTTAGCCGTGGCTGACTGGCTAATCCACTTATCCAGCGTTGTGGACAACCGATCCGCGAACTGCGCATAGCTCTCTCCTTTCACTCTCCGATTGGTGCGGAACTTTTGCCGGTAGCATTCTCCTGTCAGTTCGAATCCCGTTAGGAGTGCCTCTTTTACTTTGTGATAGTCAGTCACTCTGTCAGTCGGTAGCTTACTGTATATGTCATAAGCCTTTCCTCTAAGCCCTTGGCTAAGCTTAAAAGACCAATGAGTGGGATCTAGTTTGTACTCTGTTGCTAGACGCTCAAACCTAGTCAGATAGAGATCTAGACCTTCTTCTCTCTCATTGAATGTTCCCAGTGGAAATGACATTCCTTGTACAGGGTTGGGTGCTACCTCTAGCTGATCTGAGTGGGAAGGGGTTGAGGAAGAACTTGAAGCTCCTGATCCCAATCTTCTTAGCTCTAACTCATGCTGTCTTTCTTTTTCCTTTTCTTCCCGCTCTTTTTCTTTTTCTGCCCGCTCATACTCCCATCTCCTAACTTCTGCATCTCTCTCTGCTGCTAATGCTGCCTTCTTTTGTTCTACTTCTAACTCTGCTTTCTTTTGCTCTGCTTCTAATGCTAGTTTCTTCTGTTCTGCTTCTAATTCTAATTTCTTTTGCTCTGCTTCTAAGGCTAGTTTCTTCGCCTCCCTTTCTGCTGCTCTCTCTGCCTTAGCCTCCTGTTTCTCTACCTCTGCCTTGATATACGCAATTAGGTCTTCCCCTGCTAAGTTTAAAGCTTCCCCTAATTCCTTGAAACGCAATCTCAAGGCCACTGGGTCCGACATTGCCAAACGTGTCTATGAACACCCTCTGAATCAAGTGGAATACCAAAACACTAGCAATATTGCAATTCAATAAAAACAATGCAAAGACCATAAAATTCGTAATCAATAATAGAATAAAACAAGAGTCAAATGGCATACAACAGTTATTTAAGCAAAACCTGCAAAAGAACAATGCAACATACAGGCACAAAAATATTTGAAGCAACAAAGTTTTTAACTAAAGAATAGTGCACCACAACTGATCAGTCCTTGTTACAAGTATTCTAAGTTATTCTACTTCTACTGTTATCTAATTTTATTGTACTTAGGTCCGGTTATACCCAATTCCTATTATACACAGATCCTAGCTAGGCTCGCCAATTAAAGTGTCACGTGGGGTTTATGGGCTCTGCACAATGGAATTATGGACCCTCACGTTTATTCGGTGGGAACTGCTAGTAAGTCACCCTATGAACTACTTTAATAAATTTATTTGTTTAGCTCGTTCTGTGTTAAGGTTGGGGTACAGAAATAGATAGACAAATGGTAAAGGATTACTGTCACACTAGCTTTCACACGGCTATGAATCATAAGTAGTCCAGCCACTTGATAACAGTTAAAATCACACATTTATTTCTTCTACTCTATACAAGGTTCTCTAAGTACTAATCTAACTTAAGAAGTCTCTTTCAATGCTAATAGTTCGATCGCTGATAGTCTAGGCAGCTGTTTTTTCTTCCTCGGGCACTGGCTATTATATTTTATGTAGATTTGGACTACTGTGGTCCGTTTTACAGTTTCTGAAGAGTTGGACTACTGTGGTCCTGTTCTGATCAGTTTAAGTGCACCTTCGTTTTTGCACTTAACTTTCTGATGGTGCGGTCGAAGTCCTTCTGTGAGGTAGCTTCTGGTCCACCTTTGTCGTTGTGTAGTTGGGTTCCCTTGCCACGCTATGGGGTCTGACAGGGTGTTTTACAGGGTAGCCCTTTCCGTCTTGTGCGGTAGAGGATCCTCAACCAACTAGTCGTTTCTGTGGAGTGGGGTGCACAGGATAGCTCGGGATAGCTCGCCTGCTCGTCTGTAATATAAGAGACGAAATTCTGCACAACCCTGAATAATCGGTTTGTGCAGAGCGTCTCACTGAAAGCCAAAGTAGCCCTCAGTGATAGCTCCACATCTCTATACATAAGCGACGAACATTCTGCTACTTCCGGGGTCCACTGGAATCTCACTCTAAATTCCTATACATACATAAATATCAAACGTGTCTAACTATACACATACAGAATTAATAATATTATAAACATTCAGTGGTACAGCCACTGGTCCGCAAACATACATATAAGTTAAACAACAGTGGTTCCGTACGGGATACAACATGGCGGCGCAACCGGTCGTGTTTCGCCTCGTGGTAGGCTCTTCCACGTGGTCCGGCAAATTCGGATTAACAATTCACATTTATGCATAGCAAATTCCACAAACATAATTTCAACAATGATATAAATATATCACGATGAAACAGAAGGGTGTTCATTTACCTGTTTGACAAGTTCAGGCCCGTTGTGACTTGATAGAATTCGGAGATTCTAAATCCTGCTTCCTGGTCTATGAGTGAAGATAGTTCTCTGCTAGCTAAGTAGATGTTACTTCTTCCTCGTCTCACACACGACTGACCAAAGCTGTGTTAGGCTCTGACACAGTCAAAACTGCTCTACCCACTTAGCCTGCTTCTGATTGGTTAAAACGGTCCGATTCAAAGCTCTCATTGGGTAAAATGTTTACGACTCTCGCACACAGTGCTGAGTCACTAAGCTGTGTGGGGGTCTGGCTCGCTGTGTGTACTTTTATTGCTACTGTGTAATTTACTGACTCTCTACTGTTACAAAGACTACACAAGGCTAAATAGTCAACAAGCAGAGTTAAAACTAGTCCTAACGCGACAGTGACAAAGTAAAGAATGTCCATTTTTGAAAAGTTTTTTATTTAGCCTTTGTAACAGTACAATGAGATGTATTTACAATGTGCATTTTGAAAGTCATATGTCTGTAGATTGCGAGATCCAGGCGAGTAAGTCATCAAAAATGCAGGCAGACAATATCACCAACACGCAAAATTGTGACCAAATGCCGATTTTCTCAATGAGCCTACCAGCATCGCTGGATTTGTTTTACTTTGCCAAAGCGCGGCAAGATGCATTTTAACATCGGTAATGGCAGTTTTTTTTTATATCCGTATCGTGCGTGTGCGATTGATAACTACAGTGAGAGCGAGAAGGTGAGAGAGAGAGAGAGAGTGTGTGAGTGAGTGAGAGAAGGGGTGAAGGGGTAGTAAAAGAGGGAGAGAGAGGACGGAAAGGGGCTGTGTACGTTAAGCTTGTCATCAAATGCGGCTTTATAACCCATCAGATGGCGACCTGCTGATTACATGATGGTGATTAGGAGGGGGAAAGAAAATTAATGATATTAATGACGATGCCGATGCTGTTGCTGCATACTGGGTGATGATGATGATGATGATGATGATGATGATGATGATGATGATGATGATGATGATGATGATGATGATGATGATGATGATGATGATGATGATGATGATGACGATGTCAATGTCAATGGCGATGACGGTAGTGTTGAGCAGAGTTACCCTGGCGTACAGGAGAAGAACCTGGGTTCCATTCTCGCTGGTGACGGCAGAGTTTTCTCACATGAATAAACTTATTTAATTGTACTTTTTATGGTGATTCAGGTCACTCTTGTCGCGGCAGCGGCACACCTAAACCTCGGCCAGTTTGCCCAAAGGGTAGGTCACAGGCTCAGATGAACATCCATACATTTGGGTCGTTTGTCCCATTTGTCTCGGGCGTTTGACAGTGCGCTTGCAATTTGGCGTCGTTGAGCAGCAGGAACCGAGTCATAATTTAGTCTTGCGCTTTGAGCAATCTTTTGAACTGGGAAACGCGCTATATGTATTATATTTTGTACTGCTTCTTCCTCCTGCTTCTGCTGATATAATGGTAACCTGAATACGAGCGATAGTACTGAGGATGTAGCATGTAAATGTAACAAGAAATAATAATAGGGGGAAATGAGCTAATCATCTGGCTATCGCATAATGTACGGGCGCATGCTGATTGCTCAGTGTCATTACAATTAATCATTGTCGTATTTGTTTTTGTTTAATGTTTTTTTGCCATGGTTATTTTTGTTGTATTAGTCTGGCTGTGGGTGCCCTTGTTAACGCTTGTTATAAGTTTGTTCAGCCAGTCCATTCTCGAATGTTGTCCTCCCACCTCTTTTTCTGTCTCCCTCTTCTTCTCCCTCCTTGCACCGTGCCTTGCAGGATGGTAATTGCATGGCCTGATGCTTTGTTGACATGGCCATACCATCGGAGTTTCCGTTTCTTCACCACATGTGAGCACGTCATCGTGTTGACCAATGGTTTGTGTGATGGTCTGTCGGACTTCGTCGTAGGTGATGTGCTGGGAATAGGAAATGCCCAGAAGTCTTCTGTAGCACAGTCCTCATCTACATGCTTTGTATTCTTCGTTGTAGGTCGGCTGTGAGGGTGCATGTTTCGCAAGCGTATCGGAAGATAGACAAGGGAGCGCAGCAGCCTTACCTTGGAGTATAAACTGATTGTCCCGTCTTTCCAAATGGGCTTCAACCTTGTCAGGGCGGCAGTTGTTTGTTGGAGTCTACAACATCCGACACCTGCTGAATTGCCCATAAGCACACTACGATATTTACTTCCTTAAGGCGAATCTATGTCAACTAATATGCATAACATATCAGAAACAATACGCTGTTTCTGTAAATACATATAACATGAACATAATACTACAGTCATGGCAATCAATATACTACGTAAACATACAAGTACTAGAAAACTACTAGGGTTAACTAACTTCTAGTCTCTGGGAACCGTGAAGCTATATGTAATCTATCACTACCTTGGTGAGGGCTGAGGCTTTTCACTCCAGTGTACTCCTTGACCCTCGTGGTACTGCGCTTGGTGTGTGCACTGCGCGTGTATCCCGGCTGTATGGAGGATATTGCTGAATTTAGGTAATCTCCGACCAGTCATATCGTTCTCAGCAGTAGGTGAATCTTTTCTCGGACGTCTTTGTTGTCTTTTCCAGGACGCAATAGTTTACGTGTTACGCGCTTCTACGTCTCAACTTCGAGAATCAAAGGAGAGATGCAGGGTAGATTTAATTGTGATATGACTCGCGCGGTTATTCAGCGATCCAGTGACGCCGGTCTAAGTGGACTAAGCTACATTCTTTATAGCGAGTTCTGCGTGATACTATCGGGAGCGAATTTCTCAAGGGGTTTAATTTAATAACTGCAAACATTCCCTCAGAGAGCTGGTAAATTAACATCTGGTATTGTTCAGAGATCTTTGTTTATCTCTAAGCTAAGTTACAACATCTTTGTCGTCAACATTCCTGATATTACAGTCGTCGACCAGAAAGAATTGAATCAGTAAACTGGTACAACAGGTATTAATGATAGAGTTGATGGGTGTTTTAGTACAATGAAGAATGGGGTGGAGCTAGGACTAGGACTGGCGTTGCATACCGGGTACCAACAGAGCTTGTTGACTCAAAGCATTGAATCAGTGTGTATTCAGCGTGAGACCGACGCTGGGTGTCAGTGGGAGGCTGTGACCGAGTAAAAGAAGAATGATGCATGAGGCAGCTGGTGAGAGATTGCATTGGTCAATGAGTGCAGAGGAAGTACGTAAAGCCATGGGTGTATATGAGCCAGACGAATGTGATTATCAGAGGAGGGAACGGTAGGCCTGACCATCATAGCAAAGACTATCCTGCAAGGCACGGTGCAAGGAGGCAGAAGAAGAGGGAGACAGAAAAAGAGATGGGAGGACAACACTCGAGAATGGACTGGCTTGACAATAAGCGAAGCTATGAGGGTTGCTGAGGACAGAGAAAGATGGAGTACGCTGGTTAACGATCATCTGCGGTGCCCCAACGACCTTCGAGTTACGGTATAGGATAGGATAGGAAGGGTAGGAGAGCAGATACAGAGGACGAATTCGTTTTTGGGTGAGAGAGGTTGGACGCAGAGAAGTAGGCGAACAAGAAAGTGGTACAACGAGTTGGTGGGTGATATACTAGGTGAATGAGCAGTGCGTGAAGCAATGGACGAATGGGTGGGTGGTGAGAGAGTGCACGAATGAGTGGGTGATGGGCGAAACCGTTGACGAATGATTGGGTGGGCGGAAACGTTGACGAATGAATGAGTGGTCGAAAACGTTGACGAATGAATGAGTGGACAAAAACGTTGATGAATGAGTTGGTGGGCGAAAACGTTGACGAATGTGTGCGTTGGTGAAAACGTTGGTTTGTGAGTTGACATCCGAGGCGGGTGAAGAGTGAGGAGATAGAGCGCAGGGGTGAGAGAGGTAGAGTGCGAGTTAGCAGGGCAGCTGAGTGTGTGAGAAATATAGATTGATGAAGATGGAAAATCAGATTGCGAAAGCAGCAGAGGCATCGTGTAAGCGAAAGAAACCCACTTTGTTCCTCTTTTATTAGCTCTGGATTGCGTATTTTTATCATCCGGGTAATTCTGTGAAGAGACGGGACATTATTTTATTGTCTTCTTTCTATCCTCGTCCTTCTTTCCATTCTGGCGTCCAATTCTCATTCATTTGCTGCATCATCCTCATCCAATGACCAAGCAAAATGTGCTCTGTCAGTATGGATGGCTTTTCCATTGGTCGACGTGCGTCTATTTCGCCCGTATTTTACTGGGTGTTGTCTCCCCTTAGCGCTGTCGGGTTTCTGGTATGTTCTCTTGCTGCTTCGTATTTTTTGCATTATTAGGTAGAGGAAGTTTCCAGTCTGCCCAGTCTGACCGGTGTTGTCTTGTGTTAGTATCGTTCATTTGGTCGTCTCCTCCCATTACCCTTTTCCGATTCCGAAGTTTCCTCTCACTCCCCACCCACACCAACACTTTCCATTAAAATTAAGATAAATGTTTCACGCTTGTTTTGTCTAGATCCTCTTTGTGACTTGCTAGTGTTTGTTTATCGTTAGCTCATCTCTGCCTCACTCTCTCTCTCTGCCTCTCTGTCTGTCTGTCTGTGTGGTTGTGACATGGTGCTTTGTGTGTTCGTGCGCGTGTCTGTCTGTCTGTTAATGTACTTTTGAGCGAGGGTATTAAAATATCAGTTCGCGGTTGGCAGGACAACGATACCAGTGTTTCTTTTGCAGTTCAGTCCAAGTTCACAATTTTGTCGTGGAATTTGGCAAGCTATTTTCGCGGTTCAATTTAAGTTCAGATTGAAGTTTGTTATGCTGCTCTTTGACTTTATAGTTTGTTTTCCTCTAGCTGGGATGAAATTTTTTTTATAAGACTCTCATTATCACAAAGATTTTAATGTCGCTTGGTACTGTGAGGAGAAATTGGTAAAGAAGTTTGCTAGTACATATCTTGCTGTGTTATTCAGTTTTTCTGTCCTTTTTGAATACGAGTTTAATTTGTAAATGCTTTCAATCAATCAATCATTTATTTTCGTAAAGCGCATGCACAAAACAGCTGTCTTCTCGTAGAGCGTAAAAACGTATATAACATAGCATACAATCAAAATACAGTGAAGCAAACTATATACTTTGAGTACCATGCTTTAACATATTTTAAAGTGAGACTGAGGTCATTTAAGGAAACACTTTTACACAGTTTGCTTATTGAAGAATATTAATCCGTATTATCGAGGTGAAAGCTCTGAAATAAGCGTGTTAAGAGCATACAAAATATTCGGTTTCTCGGGAGTGTTACAAAGGGCTCCTTGAACGGTCATTACGCGTCACTCGGTACCACAGGCACACTATACTCCCGCTTGGATAAATGACAATAACGTCTTGGAGTGTGTTCGACAGGGGCTCCATTTCACCTGTCAGCTGGCCTCGAGGTCGAAATAATCATCACGTGACCTTGAATGAAACGTAACCACATGACCTTGAATACAGCTTAAGGTCAAATGACCGCGAACTGAACTCAAGGTCACGTGACGCGGAGGTTTGAACCCAGCCTACTTGAACCCGAAAGAACTCTGGTAGCATGCTCACGAAATTACCCGGTACCTTTGACTGACCAACCAGGGATGTTCAGACCAGTGTTGACTCTCTGATACTGTGCTATTAGAAAATGTCTCCTTAATTGTTCTACGGTGCAGATTTTAACACTCGGCCTCACTATGTTAATTTATCACATTAATCACTCCCATTGTGGGACTGTTCTATGGTTCACGGATGTGTATGGATGGAGTAATTGATATGTATCTCCTGTTTTCGTGAGATACACGAGGGTGTAGACATATGTAGCTAATATGCTATTCTAGAAGTTTACAATAAGGTGATTTTCCAGGTAAGTCAAAAACAAAAGAAAGAAAGAAAACAACACAAGGCAAGCTTTAATATATATTTGATAAAATTCTTTTTGACCACTGAGTGGTGGTCAAGAAGAGTTTTATCAAATATATAGTAAAGCTTGTGTGGTTTTTTTTTCTTTCTTTTGTTTTTGACTTACCTGGAAAAGGTGTGTGGAGATATAGTTTTCACTGGTTGCAGTGGTGGTCTGTGGAGATATAGTTTTGACTGGTTGCAGTGGGGGTCTGTGGAGATATAGTTTTGACTGGTTGCAGTGGTAATCTGTGGAGATATAGTTTTGACTGGTTGCAGTGGCGATCTGTGGAGATATAGTTTTGACTGGTTGCAGTGACGATCTGTGGAGATATAGTTTTGACTGGTTGCAGTGGCGATCTGTGGAGATATAGTTTTGACTGGTTGCAGTGGCGATCTGTGGAGATATAGTTTTGACTGGTGCAGTGGCGATCTGTGGAGATATAGTTTTGACTGGTTGTAGTGGCGATCTGTGGAGATATAGTTTTGACTGGTTGCAGTGGCGATCTGTGGAGATATAGTTTTGACTGGTTGCAGTGGTATCTGTGGAGATATAGTTTTGACTGGTTGCAGTGGCGATCTGTGGATATATAGTTTTGACTGGTTGCAGTGGCGATCTGTGGAGATATAGTTTTGACTGATTGCAGTGGCGATCTGTGGAGATATAGTTTTGACTGGTTGCAGTGGCGATCTGTGGAGATATAGTTTTGACTGGTTGCAGTGGCGATCTGTGGAGATATAGTTTTGACTGGTTGCAGTGACGATCTAGGGAGATATAGTTTTGACTGGTTGCAGTGGTGATCTGTGGAGATATAGTTTTGACTGGTTGCAGTGGCGATCTGTGGAGATATAGTTTTGACTGGTTGCAGTGGCGATCTGTGGAGATATAGTTTTGACTGGTTTGCAGTCCTTTTATCCGCACTGCCATCTTCCATGACGCTCAAAACTTGGACTCCGCAATTGCCAGTCCATCTCACAATCAGTTAAACTGCGCACATTCAAAAGTCATTATTAGACACGACAGACAACCAGAGAGCTTGGCGGCAGACCCCCACGTTTCAGTCTGGAATAAACCATTGTTATGGCCAAACAAGAGGGCGAGATAAAACGGCTGAATGAGATAAACACTGTCCGCACAAATGACTGTATTTTTGTTTTGGTGCCTCAGCCTTGTGTGGCACCACGTTACCTCTCAAGCTTTTTAAAATGAGCTTTCTGCAACACGGCATGTCCACGCTATTGAACTGCCAGATATGCATTATCTGGTTAGTTAAATACTTATGGGGTGGTTCAATTAAACTTCCACCGCGTAAGTGAGGTCTGATGTTATACTTGTAAGGGGAGTTGGTAGAAAAAAAGCTGCCTAAAGAATGGTGGAGGGGCGAGGAAGGAAGGGAGGGGGGGGGAAATCAGTTTGGCACCAGAGGCTTTGATGGCACTCAATTACAAATGTTTTTTTCTTTCTGTAAGAGTTCTTTCTTCTAAGATGTACGAATGTTGGGCAGACCATGTGGCGAAAGAAAAGGTTATCCTAACTTAACACTCCTTCCCCCTCTCACCCATAGTACACACACGCATACTCACTTCCGCACCCCATTCCAATGGTTTTAACAGCGTTATCCGGTTTTGCGTTCTGAGTATGTTATTTTGACACGAAGTTGTGCGCTGCACCAGTAACCATTGGGTAGGATTTTTTTTAAAGTTCCTACTGTGATGTATCTTCATACTTTTTGTTAAAAATTTTCAGTTGTTCAACCGAAACTTTCATCTTCACATTGAATAGCTGATTTTCTGCCTTGGGGTTATTACGAGTATAACCTAACTGCCGCTGTTCGTCATGCACTGCAGCCAGAAATAGAAGGAAGGTTGTCATGAAGTCATGCACGTGCACATGCATGCACTAACAGTAAAGCACGTCATGTTCGGCAGCAGCGGATAGAAAGAGGGTTCCGAGGATATCGTGAGCATGCATGTACTCGCGCACTTACAATTAAGCGCCTCGTCAGCAGGTTAGTTGGGAGACTTACGGGCCAGTGGCTAAATATCCCTATTATTACTGGATTCGCGACCAATCTAGAGGGTCTTTTATATGCATGCCTGTACCCAAGAGACCATTACTGTCCGCTAGTCAGAGTGTTTTGGTCTGCAAGAACTCGCTCCTGAACGAAAGAAATTGAATAGATTTCCCAGGCCATTCCGAGCCTCAGAGATCGAGAACCTCTCTTTCTGTCAATCAATCAATCAATGGTTGAATTTATTGTCTCTTCACGACAGTGATATTAGACAAATAATTTAAATACAAAACAATAAAACAAACAACTGTAGTGATATCAGTTACAACACTGTTGATAAGGACGATTTCATGATGACGTTTACGATATCGTAAATAATAGGACTTCGCACAACTTCTTGAATGTCACAAGTTGTTACGTTTACACCATTGTCTTTGTACATTAATTGCAGCACTGGGCAATCAACAATCTGCTGTTGGACTGTAATGTTTTCTGAACATATACATGTAATATCTTTCACATATTTCGTACTCCATGAATTCAATCGTAATTTATAAACCAGCCTTGACACACTTCTAGGTCCTTTTACAGCACTTCCTAGTTTAACATTTCTGTAAGCAACTTTTTCCAAAAGGGCATGATATTCACACGCAGCTAAGTCAACCTTGAGCGTGACAGCGTCAGAATTGTCCGCTCCTGACTTAGCCCCCGCATCCGAGAGCTCATTACCATAAATACCTACATGAGATGGTACCCAACAAAAAGTCACACTGGTACCTCTCATACGTAAACAATGTATAAGAAATCGTATTTCAAACAATAAATCTGTACGATTTTTGCTTTTCCAATTTCTTAAGGCAAGGAGCACAGCCTTAGAATCAACACAAATTGCTACTTGAAGTATTTGTTTAGGAATAGATAAAATGTATTCTGTAGCCATTAATATAGCAACAAGTTCACATGTGAAGATTGATAAATTATTACCCAAACAATAAGAACGGTTGATTTTTAGTGCGGGTATACTAAACCCTGCACCACATGCTGATGACTCGAGTACACTACCGTCTGTGAACACTTTTAAATGTTGCGAGTAATGGTTTGAAATACGTTCTTGAAACTCAGATTTAAGCATATTATCATTTTCATTTTTCTTTAACTCGGTGTAATCTAAATCAAATTCTGCTTTTAAGTGTTCCCAAGGTGGATTATCGGAATGTTTGCAATATCAATATTACATGCCATCATAATGTCCTGTGTATAGTCTTGTGTTGTTTGAATATAAGAAATATTCTGTGTTACTTTTGGATATTGTTGTTTTCGAAAAGTTTATAATTTCCTCTTTTATTGAGTTTTCTACAGACAAACCTCGTATCAAATATTTTGCAGTTGCTAATTTTCGTTGTTCTGACAATGACAGTAAACCACACTCCTTATACACATTTAATGTGTTTGTGTGCACTGGAACACCCAGGGCCACTTTAATGGACTTACTGTCAATACTTTGAAGCCTGTTTAAGAGATAAGTAGGGGCTGAAAAATAATTTTCTTGGCCATATAACAACTTTGACCTAACAAGGGACGTCGCTAAATGCAAACAAGTTTTAGTGTCTTGGCTAAATGGTTGAAAACTTAAAATCTTTAATAAGTTCAACCTTTGCCTTGCTTTTTTAATTAAATACTCAATATGAGATTTCCATTTTAACATAGGAGTAAAATGTACAACTAAGAATTTAATATTTTGCTTATAGGATAACACATCCACAGACATCCACTCTCTCTCTCTCTGTCTCTGTCTGTCTGTCTGCCTCTCTGTCTGTCTGTCTGTTTCTCTCTCTCTCTCTCTCTCTCTAGGATTTATTTCCTTTAATACTCCAATCTCCGGAAAATATCAAATTAACAAAGGCAAATCAGTAGGATTAGTTACACAAATATTCCACAGATATCCCTATTGTAAACGAATATTTGTGTGTGTGTGTGTGTGTGTGTGTGCGCGTGTGTGTGTGCGCGGTAAATTCCAATTAAACTGGAAAAATAAAACCAAAGGACATACGTAATTCATTAGAAAATAAGTACTATACCTAAACGAAAAGCAAGCCAGCCAAACACCGCAGCGGAGTCTCGCCGGGAACCTCTCACCAGCCGGGAGGCGTACTTTAGCCGCGGCTAGTCTCAGCTACGCTGTGTGGAAGCCAGCATACGCCACACAGAGTGCCTACCAAGTATTTGATGAAGCAGCTACTTTCTACGAGGCAACCACTTCCTAAAACATTTTGTCTCCGTTGTGCTTACTAATCAAAATAAAAAAATAAAAACATCGCGTGAACTGAATATTACATGGGTTTATTGAAAGTTCTTTTTCAGTAATTGCAAATGAAATATTTGTTTGGGGTAGGGGAACTGTAGATAGAAACGTGGGCCTAATCACAACTCTTTAAACAACAGTACTAGCATTTTATGTGAACTAAAATTGCACGGGTATCGGGCGTATTCAAATTTCATGTTATCATAGAAATTATCATCAAAATAAAATAACGAAGTAAAAATGGCACGAATTTATTCAACATTGGTTGTCAGCGATTGCAGTGAGTTTGAATAAATACTGGAGAGAAAAAGAAGGACCTGATCAATCACAGAAACTCGGCATTTTCAGGATCTTAAGGCTGTACCGAACAAGGAGATACAATGACGCCTGTAACAGGTTGTCCCAGACTGAAAGGGGAGAGGAGGCGCGCATTGATAAATAATCAATTGGCAATCGGGCCTTTTGGCCCATTGATTGCGGGATTGTGCCTGCATGCTTGCTTGCGCGCGTGTCTAACTTGCGGCATGCATTTCAAACCACAGACAAGATCGATGCCAGAGTTGAGTTTTTTTTTTTTTTATAACAGTAGGTATTTCTAAAGCCGCATAATTTTAAGGAAACGGGAATTTTTAAAAAAGCACGTTGAAAGTAACGTCCAAACCTCCTTGAGAAACGCTCAAAAAATGGCTTAACCCATGGGAGTAGAAAGACGAATGCAACATTACGCTATGTAACCTTTGTCTGAATAAAAAAAAAAAATTTTGAAGGGAACAATATGGTGATGGAGACATTTCATGATAAATTCCATTCCCATGTGTAGTCATCATTGCCTCCCGCCTCCACTCTCCTCCTCTAACTCCTTACCCCACTCTGTTAAACAACAACATAATCATATTACTTTTCCATTATTTGTTTCGTCAGCATGCGCTTATCATCTGATCGGTGAAGTTGAAGCTGAAGGTTCTGTAGGAGTAATCGTTTTTTTATTTACTACTGCAACAAGTTTGGACCGAATTCCATTTTTTCCGAATCGATTTGTAACAGAGCCAGCTGTAAGCAACATTCCGTCGACAGGTATCGTGTTTTATATTACAGCCTGTCGGTAAAAGGAAACACGTCCAAATAATAGTAAATCTATCACGCAAGAGTGAGTAGTGAGATTATGCACACGTGATCTGATGTAGAGTTGAAGTGACAACTCCATGACAAACGCTTTCAGCAGTTGTTAATGGCATTGCTTACCTCATCTTTTTTGTACCCTTAGCTCACATCATTCTGCTATCAGTGCGTAATGAATATTGCCAGTCTGACGGTCATCTATTTACCTTCGTCCTATTGGCGACGAGAGTACACAGAATATACTTACGACAAGCTGCCAGTGCGAGTCTTCTTGGCATGGAGCTGTGCCATATGTACCAGTGGACACTGGATTGCTTTGGATGATACTTTGGATTTTGTTCTGGTGGAGGATCTGATAAATTCAGACTATTGAGATTATTCGCATAAATTAGTGTTTGATTCACAGTTGGAAAGTGGAGTACATTAATTGTGTGCGCTATTTCATATAATATTAATGTAAATGCTCTGTCTGGGACATGCATAGAGCATAAATATCATGCTTTTTTGTTATCCAGGAATGTGGTTATTAAACGTTTATGCCTGGTTCGTTCTGGACGGTGTGTAATCGTTAGCCAAGTGTTTGTACGCAAATATGCCCACGGATGGTGTCAGTAACCCAGCAACTGCCACAGACCGTACCGGGCTGTCAGGACGGGAAAGTAGAGATAGTTGCTATTTAGAAAGTAAACAGAGGAACCTTTTAAGCGAAGACGACATGGAACTTGAGGGCCACTTACACTTCAGGTGCACCACAATAAGTAGCGTTCCAATCCCCAGCGAGGGCACACCATAATAATATAGCACTTTTATTGCGCGATTCCCAATGAAATGATCTCAATGCGCTTTAAGTTAATCGCGACTGAACAACAGGCAGCATCCGATCCGAGTCCTTGGCACTGCCTATTGCATGTGCCAATGTGAATTCGGATACTTTGAATGCAACGTGAACAACGATGTTGTTGACATCTTTCCTACAGCCAGCGGTCTCTGTTGACATCTCTTATTCTACAGCAAGTCAATCTTGTGTGTCTCTTGGGAAGGATTCAGTGTCGAGAACGATCTTGTAGTGCATGCGTTTTCTATCCCCCTTTTGCGGCTGTCCTTCTTCCAGATGATTTATTGCTAACTGATAACATTGAAAATAGTCGTATGTAGGTTAACTATATGCGGACTACTATGGACTTTTCGGTGCAAATGCATTGTTTGCCACCACACTCTTGAATACCGGTTTAGGTGGGAGGCTGGGTGGAGTAGTGGTTATGGAGGATGAAAGGCACCGGACAAGTTTAAAACCTGACAGATGCTCTTTAGTGGCATTGTTTGAAAGAATAAATAGTGTGGGGCCGGGTAGCTCAGTTGGTCAGAGCGTCTTGCTAGTAACCGAAAGGTCGCTGGTTCGAATCCCGGATTGGTCAACGTGTGATCATATTATTTTCCCCTTTACCAACAACTGGCCCGCTGGTGTCAGTATAAATCGGTCCAGTAGTCACCTATATGCGAAAGTGTCGTGTGACTATAATCTACAAACAACAAGAATAAATAATGTGGATTTCATAACATGCTTATACACACGCTAGTATAGCATGCTTAGGGCAGTGCATTCGTTTTGGACGCTTACATCATTTTAATTTGTTTAATTGATTGAAGTGAGATTTACGTCGGGAGAGGGGGAGAGGGGGTATCTTTGTATTAAAAATCTTCTTATAAAGACTTTTCACAATTGACACTGTTACACTCGATGTTGGTTTTGTTTCTATCAGTAGTTGATTCAGCTCCAATGCTGAAATCTTGATAAGTGTAACTCGGATTCGTTTATCCACGCAACCTGTCCACTCAACAACAAGGCGCGGAGTCGTCGTATGAAGTTTCCCAACTTTATTCAGCGTACATCAACAACTGCATACAATCGCTCAATCACTTTTCACGTTTTACAACTTTCAACTTTTTCAACTCAACACTACTCTATTTTGAAACAGTGCGGCACTTATATTGTCTCTTTCTACTCCAGAGAAAGAAAGAACATTCGAATGATCGAGCGCGACACAATTTTAACCAATCAGAATAAATTTCGTCATCACAGTCTGCGTTGCGTTGCGTTGAGTAGATTACTGTCCCCGGACACAGTAGCGTATAGGGGACTTGTCACTGTCTCACGTCATACAACCGTATTAATTGGGATGGAAGCGTCTCCTGGTTACCACTAGATTTATCCACACGCTTCGATCGATAGTAAAAAACCAACTCTAGAAAATTCTCAAATAATATCGACCAACTAAACTTATCAACATTATACAAAGTTTCTTCTAACAACAACGCAAAATCAAATCAAAGGTAAATACACTCTATTATTGCATGCTTTGCAAAATAAAACGATGTGATCTATCGCGCGCGTCCCACTCGCACCACCACGCGCGTCTCAGACGTAACAGACACATACGCTTGGCCTTTGTAATAGCAGATCATGAAACACATGTACACATGCCGACATAGCCATTCAATGTAGGCATTTTATATGTATGTGTTTTGTTGATATTTTATAATGATGTTTATATTCTATTTTGCTTTTGTAAACGGGGGTTCGATAAATTAGAGTATAGCCTCAGCGTCCCCTGCGTGGGATATCATTATGGTAAAG
The DNA here is from genome assembly GCA_036898135.1 of Oncomelania hupensis. NCBI lineage: Eukaryota > Metazoa > Mollusca > Gastropoda > Littorinimorpha > Pomatiopsidae > Oncomelania > Oncomelania hupensis. Next base: position 84,980 of record JBAHVR010000344.1, read on the forward strand.
TGACCGGCTGGTGGAGTGTCTTCAGTGTTACCACTGGGGTTGTTTGGGCAGATCTTTTATGCGGATCAGGGGCGCGCGAGTCCTCTTTCAGCGAAGTTTTGGTCTTGATTTTGTGGTCCTGATTCAGCTATACTGGTCCTGATTTGGCTCGGAAGAGTCCGCTGGACCTAAAGCAATAATCATGTAATGTAAATGTAATGTAATGACATAGCCATTTACTGTCCTGTCCACGTCTTTACATCAACACCCAGATCCCCCGTCCACTCCACTACCGTTACTTGCACGACGCTAAAAGTGCACAAGAACTGCGAGGTCCAGTTATCAACCACGAAGCTGTGCGGACTGCGCATTTCCATTTGGCTGGTATTGTGACGCCGACAATAGAGTTGCCTATCACACGGGGCGTTAGCTCCCCCTAGTTTGTCAAGCCGTAGACCTTCTGGCCTGACCCCCGTCACCTAGCGATGCCACAGGCCAAAACCATTTCGCACAGCAACAAGCGGGGCGTTATCGTCCACAACGCTACTGGCGGAAAGCTATCCCACAAGGCAGTTGACGAGGCAAGAAGACGGCCTACAATGCATCCTGCAAACAAAAATGCTAAAATGTGCAAAAGATTTCCTCACAATTTAATAATAATAATAATAATAATAATAATAATAATAATAATAATAATAATAATAATAATAATAATAATAATAATAATGGTATTTATAGAGCGCTTTTTTCTAATGACCTAATTTAAATGCGCAGTTCTCACGCATTTATACTTAACGTTAACGTCGAAATACATACTAAAAGAAGTGCAATTAAAACAAGACATAAATAAACTATGGCAAAACACAAAACAAACATGAAAAAGAATATTTACAAATAAAATATAAAAGACGAGGGGGGGGGGGGGGGGTGTAGGAGAGCAGCTAAGAAGTGAGGCGGGTGGGGGCGTGCGGTGTGACGGCGGTGGTCTGAATCAGAAAAGAAGGAATGATGCTGATGATGGGGGACGAGATCAAATATTTTTAAGACGGAGATGATTTGTAAGTTGGACTTGAAAAGAGCTGCAGAGAGAGAGAGAGAGAGAGAGAGAGAGAGAGAGAGAGAGAGAGAGAGAGAGAGAGAGAGAGAGAGAGTTCCAAGCTGAAGGACCAAGCACTGAGAAGGATCGAGAGCCTGCTGAGGCGAGTTTGTAATGGGTATTTGTAGCATGAGAGTGTCTTTGGAACTTTGGAACTTTGTCCTTTTATAGCAAAACCACATATAATTCAAGCATGAAACAAGGCTCATAGCCCAGGGGCATTTTAGCAAAAAATAAAGGAAAAGGGAGGATGGGGAATTAGACATTAAAAAACAATGAACGGCACAAAAAAAGCTGCTCCATAGGCATCACAAGACCAACCTCTGAAATGTCAAATACCCGTTTTAAGTTTTACATTGGTTTAACATGGAAAGAAAAATGTACAGCATCGCATGGTTCACAAACGAAGACAAAAGGGAATGCACAATATATAAATAGCGACATAACTCAAACTCCAATAAAGCGGCTTAAATTTAGCAGCCTGCCAGAGGAAGAACGAAGATTTCTAGATGGCTTGTAGAAGTGAATGGTCTAGGTAGAAAGGGGCTAATCCATGGACGCACTTGTAACAGAAAGTACAGATTTTGTAAGTAATCCTCTGAGATACAGGAAGCCAGTGAAGAGAATGTAGAGTGGTGCGATATGATCTTTTTTTTTTCTTTTTGAGAACCAGACGAGCAGCTAAGTTATGAACAGATTGGCGCAGATGAAAATAAGAGGAAGGAAGTCCATCCAGAAGACAGTTACAGTAGCCTAAGCGTGACAGGACAAGAGAGGAAATGAGTTTGGCTGTAGCATCAGTGGTCAGATGCTTGCGGACGAGGCCTACTCTATGGAGCTGAAAGTTGCATGTTTGACAGGTTTTGCGGATTAATTCTGACTTGGAGTGGATGTTGTCAAGGATGGCACCAAGTTTTTAAAAACAGAATATGGCATAAAAATAGTGGTTTGGCCAAGTGTGACAGTATCCACAAGGGAAGAAGACAGGTTGTATTTGGTAGCCGTGAGCATAATTTCAGTTTTATTAGCATTGAGCTGCAGCTTGTTTTCAGTCATCCAGTTAGAAATGTTTTCAAAGCAGTGAGAAGTTTTGGTCAGAATAGATGGAAGGTTTTGGAGTGTAACAGCTTTTGAGCTGCGTATCCTCTGCATATAAGTAGTGGAAAGTGTCATGGTTTTGGATGTTCGGAGACAGGAGATGTGTAAATGGTGAATAGAACAGGGCCTAGAACTGACACCTGAGGAAAATATATAGCATTTTGTAGGAACTTTGCTTCTACCTGCAACTGGTGGACAAAAACCCTATCCATGCAATACGAACGTCGAGTAGCCAACCCTCACAATGTAGCTCGGAAAACCCGTCCTAAAATGCAGTTGTTGAATAGCTCGCGCGCAATTCGGGGCCAAACATCGTCCCTCAACACTACCGAAACATATAAGCTATGTTGTCATCTTGCATTCTTATCCATTCATACATCATAAACAAGCAATAACAATAGAGTTTTTTTTTATATAATTATGTCGTTATATAATTTTTTGTTCATATTAACACCTTTATTTTAATTTTAAGTTAATCTGTTTCTAATTTAATATGTTGTGTAATATCACAAATTTGAATAGACGTTAAATTAAATAAATAAAAACAACACTACCGACCACACACACAAACACACCAACAAACATATTAAAAAAACATCAACAAAACAACAATAAATAATAATACAATAATAAACTAAATGCCACAAGTGGTAAAAATGTTATCCCCACAATATATTTCGCGGGGAGGTTTTTGACCTCACAACACAACTACTGGCAAAATCCGTCTCGCATTGTGATTGGTGGGCAAAAGACTAATCCCGTAATGCAACGGACGGACTAAAATTCGCTCCCTCAAAGCATCTGGCAGGGAAAGAAGTCACCTTCTTAAAGCAACTTTCAACAAGATAGCAAACCATTCAAATATATTTCCAGACTCTCGCACAAATAGCCGGAAAATAAGCGGTTTTAAAGTGTTAGGTTTGTTGGTAGTTGTTGTGATTCAGCTTTATCCCAACGAAGCAAAAGAAAAACAGAATGCTGTGCCACTATCTGAACTATATGCATGCAAACGATTACCACAATCTGCTCAGCCAGGGTTTTGATACCATGCAAAACGTGTTTATACAATCATAATTATCCTATGCTATCCCGTAACTCGAGAGTCCTTGGGGCACCCCAGATGATCGTTTAATCAGCGTACTCCATCTTTCTCTGTTCACAGCAACACGCATGGCTTCGCTCAGTGCCAAGCCAATCCATTCTCGAATGTTGTCCTCCCACTTTTGTCTCTGTCTCCCTCTTCTTCTGTCTCCTTGCATCGTGCATTGCAGGATGGTCTTTGCAAGGTCTGATGCTCTGGTGACGTGGCCATACCATCGGAGTTTCCGTTTTGTTTTACTACTGTGAACATGTCCAATGGCTTGTGTGATGGTTTGTTGGACTTCGTTGTTAATGATGTGCTGGGTACAGGAAATGTCTAGAAGTCTTCTGTAGCAGCTAATTTCCATGCTTTGTATTCTTCGTTGTAGGCCTGCTGTGAGGATCCATGTTTCGCAAGCGTATAAGAAGATGGAGATGACAAGGGAGTGCAGGAGCCTTACCTTATGGTGACACACAATAACGTTGATCTTTGAAAAAGTATAAATACGAATGATCTAACGTGTTTAGCAGTACTTAAAGTAGGCTATCCACAAAATAAAATGATGAATTTCGGTTTAGTTTATTCTTGAGATAAGGCAAAATGTGTATTAAACAAAACCTTTGAATTCGGAGCGACGGACCGACCGATTGACCGACAACCGGACAGCTATTGAAGGATGGACCATGATCTAAAGTACCCGTATACCGAAACTCAACACAATCGCTTCAGACGTTTTTGAGATATGAGCAAAACGTGTTTAACAACAAAATGACTCCTGACCTTGTCCTTTCCGTGAAAGCTTATCTAATAGCACGGGAGGCAACCCAGGTATTGTACATACAAAGTTTGGTAAATATCCGTGCAGTGGTTCTTGAGATATGGCTTCAAGCGGATCGACGGACCGACGGACCAGACCGACATTTTGGCTCGTTCTAATTCCCCCCGCCTATTTGAAAGTATTTCCAAGCAAACCCGGAAACACACAAGTGCGCCCACCGAACAGGGCGGTGGAAATAGGTTCACAATGCAACCGGCGGCAAAGAAGAAATGCAATCACTTCCGTTTCCGGGCGCTTCAATGATGGAAAGCTTTGTTGGGCTAATCAAGGGGAAAGATGGTTTTTCTGGGGTTCGCTTACGCCTCGGGCCGCTAAAGACCAATGGAAGAAAGGAGGAAAAGACGCCGGGGTGATCGTGTTAGGATTATCTTTTGTGGACAAGAAAACGAGATAGAGGTATGAAGCGACGGGGTTGCCTTGTGTAATGGTATGAGTTGTGTGATGTTAGAAACTAAAGAGGGAAAGATGTTGTTAGGCTGAGCGTGTATTATTTGTGTTTACAACCTCTCACAGAAAACGAGCTTGGAGTTTTAAAAACGTATTTGGGAAAATTTGGGTAGGCCTACTTAGTTTGCAGTAAATTTTTCAGGAAAAATGTAAAGATTGTGTTTATTCGTACCGAGTAATTGCAGGAAACAAAGTAGCAAATTTGGTGGGTTTTTTTCACACATCTAGAGGAAACTGATTGGGGAATGAAAAAGATGGTGTTCAAGCTGAAGAAGAACGTGAAGATGACGTATGTGTGTAGTACTACATGGGATTCGGTAGAACCGGAACTTGATGCTCGGTGCGAGGGGCGTTTTGAGGTAGTTCCAATATTAAATGGCTATGAAGGTAATTACGTAAATTAACAAAACCAAGTGAATATTACGACTGTGTGTAGGCGTCTCAATGAGAACGAAGCTAAAGTGTGCCTGAAGAAGCATCGAAAGAGTTATTTTGTGTACTCTCGTGTTCAATGGTGTTGAAGAAATTGTTGTAGGAGCTACAGGACGCAGGGTTGATCCTGGAAGAAGAAGAAGAAGAAGAAGAAGAAGAAGAAGAAGAAGAAGAAGAAGAAAGCCCCCCAAAAGTCGGAATTGGACAGAACAAAAAATAATAAAATAAAATATGGTATTTTCGGAAGAGAAGATAATCACAGATATCCGGAAAGGAAGAAAGGAAAAGCGCGAAAACATGAAAAGGGAGGAAAGGCAAATAATGATTGATTTCTTTGATGCATGATTACGATGACAACGACTAATGATGAAGATGACAACGACAACTATGATGATGATGATGATTGAGGATGATAATTGACGATGATGACTATGACGATGATGATGACGATGAAGATGATGATGATATTGGTTGGTTGTTTAATTAACGTCTTTTTTCATCAGGATGATAAAGACCATACATACAAATTCAAACATTTAAACAGACATACATGAACACATACATACACACATATACTATTACTGATGATGATATTGATGATGATTATGATGACGACGACGACGATCTCCTCGAAGTTCTCATCCTCTCTAGAATCAACGTGTTTTTTTTTTTAGTACATCTAGTAGGCGTATGTGCGTACTTTCAGCCTACGCGTTTTCCACAAAATTTGTTGTGGACGTGTTTTTGTTAGAGTTTGTTTTTGTATTCTTCAAGAGCGTGGAGTTGTGGTTTATCCTGTGGAGTTCAAACAAACAAACAAAACAAAACAAAAATAAGAACAAAACACCAACAAAAACCACGACAAAGAATAATAATAAAATAAAAAATTAAATGCCACAAGAGGACAAAATGTTATTTCCAAAAAGACCAATCCCGTAATGCAACGGACGGACCAAACTTCGAACCCCCAAAGCATCTGGCAGGGAAAGAAGTCAAACACAAGCACAAGCACTGCTTCAACACGGCAAGTACAAATAACTTGCTGTTGTAATTATGCGAGCGCGCGCACACAAACAGACGCACTTGAACGGGACACTATTTTGTGTTTTACGTATTTGTGGTTCAACGGAATGGGGACCTATCCTATCCCGTAACTCGAAGGTCGTTGGGGCACTACAGATGATCGTTTAATCAGCGCACTCCACCTTTCTCTGTCCTCAGCAACCCTCACGGCTTCGCTCAATGTCAAGCCATTCCATTCTCGAATGTTGCCCTCCCTCACACCTCTTATTCTACCTCATTATTCCTCTGGCTTTTTGCTCCTGAAGTCTTCTTTACTACCTCATCTCCATGCTTGTATTTTCGTTGTAGGTCTGCTGTGAGGGTCCATGTTTTGCTAGAATATAGGAAGATGGAGATGACAAGAGAGCGCAGCAGCCTTACCTTGGAGTGTAGACTGATGGTCCTGTCTTTCCAAATGGGCTTCAACTTTGTCAGGGCAGCAATTGTTCGTGCGATCCTGGCGAGAACTGGAGAGGAATGGGGACACAATATGCAGAACATGGAAGATTGGTCTTGAGGAAATTTTATTTCAGGAATGACTCTCTCTCTTTCTCTTTTTCTCACACGTACGCCAAAACAAACAAATTCGCGCGTGTACTCACGCACACACGCACACACACACACATGCACACACAAAACACATGAAACTATAGTTGCTCATCCCTGGTCATCTTGCAGGACATCACAAAATGTATGGACAAGAGGACTGTGACACGCAAGACAACCGTCTTTCGGCCTCACAATGCATCCTGGGTATTTCTTTCCCCACAGTGCTCTGTCGGTTAACAGGAAGTGACGCTGTAATCTTGCGTTCTCTCGGTGCGAGGGGCACCAAGACTTTGAAAGGCATTGTGTTGGGGACATGGGTGATTTGCGGACCAAATAATTTTATGGAGAAAGTAAGAGTGAAGAGCGATATAAGACGAGTAGTAGTAGTAGTAGTAGTAGTAATAGTAGTAGTAGTAGTAGTAAGTAGTAGTAACAGTGTTCCCGATTACGCACAGTAGTGCGTCAATTACGCACAAAATATGAAAAATGACGCAAAAAAATTTGCATGTGTGCGTCCTGTGGATGCACACATTTTTTTCGAATCGCTGAAGTCAAAAATACGACCAACGAGTGGCGAGCTAATTCACGGCATAATCAGAATCAGAACCCAACTGAGACTGCCATTGCAGACGATTAAAGATTGTGTCGGAAGTTGTCGTCCTTCGCATGCGCTCGCATTGTAAACTTCCTCCAAGCAATCCATTCACTGAACAGAAGAAATTTTCGTGAATCCATTCTTTGATTCTATCATACACGATCATGTCACTTCTAACTTGGTTGGCTGGGCCCAAAACCCGTTCATCCACAGCAACATCAAGTACTGATCCTGTCATTATCGAAAATACGGAAGCTGTTGTGCAGGGTGCTCTGAAGGAGTTTGCAGCAACCAAGCGACTCAGGCTTAAATAAACATGTAATACATGTTTTAATTTTTTGGTTTTATATGATTATGATAACTAATGTGACGCTTTAACAAAGTAAAAAAAAAAGTGAGGCTTGGGCTTGTGTTTTCATTTTTTTTTTCCGATTTGGGGACTCTCAAAATTTGCACAAGGACTCTTAAAATTTTATACCTGGGAGTCCCAAGGACTCTCATTTTTTTGGGGTGGAGGGAACACTGTAGTAAGTAGTAGTAAGTAGTAGTAAGTAGTAGTAGTAGTAGTAGTAGTAGTAGTAGTAGTAGTAGTAGTAGCAATAGTAGAGGAAGTACAGCAGCAACAGCAACAGCTACAATTACAAAATCACAAAAAAAGTTTAATATTGCCAATGTAATGAATATGCAATTAAAAAATAAATGTGTAGAGAAATAAATATGCTTATAAATAGATAAATATACAAACTAACTTACAAACTAACTAAACCAAAAAGGGAGGTATTTAGAATGTGAACAAGAAAACAACTTAGAAACTCATCGTACCTAGAAGAACCCAATAAATTGCGCAAAAGACATATGTGAATAAGAAACATTAAAAAAAAACATAAACTCGGGGGCACTGCCGAAGATGAAATACAAATTAGTCAAAGTGATTTTGTGTGGGCAAGATGGACGAAGCTAAGGAAGGTTTTAGCTCACAATACAAACAGAGAAGGAGTTATACTACGCGTACGAGGGGAAAATGGGTGTTTGGTATCGACGCAATGCATCAGGAATGGAGATAGATATGTGGAGAAGGCTTAATTGAAGTGCTAGGAAGGTGATGCAAAAAGATTCCTTGTGGAAAGAGTGACGTCGGGGAGAAAGAAAGTCTGAACAGGAAGGAATTGCATGAAGTTGAGCAGTGGAGAATCTTGGGATTGCATTTGCCGACGTTGATTTGTGGACTGTCCAATACCCACGTCACGTGAGAGTGGGAGCCAATAGCGACGCCTAAACCAATTGCACGCTGGGTATCTTGCGGGGTTATCTGTTTTTTGGGGGGGCGTCAAGATTCTCTGTTTGTCTGTTCCTCTCTCTCTTACTCTCTGTCACAAATACACACACAGACACACACAGAGACACACACACCCACCCACACAACCACACACACCCACCCACACAACCACACACACGCACAATACCCCCCCCCCACCACACACACACACCCGTCTGTGTTCTCAACTCTTCAAATGTACCAAATGGATTTGCGGCTGATTTTTTAATGTCTCAAAATGCCTCGGAAACTTGATTTAATGAAGTATGTGTTGTTCAATAAATTTCACTTTCGGAAGAGTCCGCTGGACCTAAAGCAATAATCATGTAATGTAATGTAATGTAATAAATTTCAGGTTTTTGACATTAATATTAAATTATTTTATTGTCGGGCACAGTATACACAACAAGCAAAAAAGATCTTTGTACCACCACATCAGAGCGTAACGTGCATAACCCAATTGCAGGAAACTATGACACGTGCCGTCACGTTGGAATTGTCTCATTTCCTGCCATGTGATAGGACCCTAATGTGTTACCCATGGCGAGAAAGAGGTGGTTGCGCTATGAGGAGTATTGAAACTGGTTCCTGGCAGGAAGTTAGTGGGCTCAACGACTTTTTTTTTTTAACCGTAGGACATCCTCTTCCTCCTCCCCCTCCTCATCATCTTCTTTTTCTTATTCTCCTTCTTTTTGTCCCTCTTCGTCTCCTCCCTCTTCTCTTTGTTCTTATCATTTTTGTCAACATCTTCTTCTTTTAATCGTCATCTCTCTCTCTCTCCCTCTATCCATCTAAAATACTATTAATCTCTCTCTCATATTTGTTTTCTCTCATTAACCCCCCCCCCCCTTCTCTCTATTCTACGGAGTAGGAATTATTTGTGGTTGACCTTTCAAAAACAAACCATTAAACAAATTTAAAACAAATTCAGGAAATATGATCTTATATTCGGACAACTGCCGTTGACGTTCAACAACTTTTGTTCTTTAAATGTTTAATGTGTGTCGCGTATGGTTTTGTTATGTGTCACACCGTTCTGACACTTGCAAAAGGGGTACACGACTATGATGATACTGACAAAGACGAGAATGACAATGCAATAGGCTACAAGTCAATAGGTTCATCAGGTTGTCAGGTCGTTAAATAAACGTCAAAAGTAAAGGAATTGACTTTTGTGTCTCCCTGGTATGGTTCACATTCCTATATTTTCCATGTCGTGTCAGCCTTAATACATTGTTCTTGGATTTTGCTCTTTAAATCACAGTTTTCCAAAATTCCTTTTTCTTCTATGAAAGTCAAGGCCAAAGTCTTCAAACCTTTTATTTCACACATGCACACGAATAAAATAAATATATAGTAGAGAAAAAGGAAAAAACCCGCTTGAAAGCAAGCACAAAATAGTGTATACGTTAGCATTAGAACACAATCACGCACGCATAGTCAATTGATTTTCTTCATCATCGTAATCATAATCATCATCATCATCATCATCATCATCATCATCATCATCATCATCATCATCATCATCGTCATCGTCGTCGTCATCGTCATCGTCATCATCATCATCTTGATCTTCTTCTTCTACTGCTTGATGCTTCGGAAAACTATTGTGAATCTCACTATTTAATACGCTAAAACGTAAGGGAAGTGAAGAGATGTACGTACACGTTGTTTTGTTAGAACTTCAAAGTCTAAAAACAACATCAGAGTATTACATATGATCTTTTCCAGTTGTTTGCATTCCAGTTTTGGTATGTTGTTGGTGTTGGTGTTACAGAGCAGTCGGAGGTGCTGCTGAGCGGCCGGTGGTTGCGATAACGTTGGGGTCGTTGTAGTCTATCAACAAATTGTTGTTTCGTTGTTGGTGGTGGTGGCGTTTTGTTGACGATGTCTAGCACAACAAGAAGGAATGAACTGGTGGTGGTGGTGCAGGGTGTTGGAGGTGGAGATGGAGATGGTGGAGAGGGGGGTGGAGGAAATAAATGTAGTGCCAAACGTCTTAACTTTGCGTTCACTCCTCCCTCTACGCATAAAGAGGCCAAAAAGCAGAAAATTCGCGAAGAGATAAACAGTCTAGTTTGTGAAGAAAGAGGAATGGATTACCAATCTTTGGAGACGGAGAAGGTTGACACTCGCAAAATCCATACATGTATCCTGACACGGGTGAATGAAGTATTGGGTATGTCCAAGATGTCCAACCAGGAAGATCAAAATCTGTTCATCCAGCAAATAATCCCAGCACTGGTTACAGCGGTGTCTTTGGCTGTAGGAGAATCTCTGAATCAGAATCTTTATTGTCACCATGAAAACACAAGGAAATGTGTGTGCGGCGTAACCTTCATGAACACAACGGTACAACAGAATCATCAAACAATGTCAATTTTTCACACAAGAAGAGAACCACAATCAGCAGGCTGCATTGGCTGAGAGGTTTCAGGCCAACTGTATTCAGCTCCGGTACCAAAATGATCACCAAGAGCAGTATTCCAGGCGTGAATCGGTTCGCGTCTTTGGCGTTTCTGAAAATGATAAGTAACCCCGGAAGGAATGGAAGGGAAAATTCTTCAGATTTTTCGCCGTTGCGGGTTCAGCGTTAAGCAGAGTAATATTTCCACCTTACATAGAGCAGGCAGGAAAGGGCAGGGCAGAGCAGGGGTCCGAGAACTATACTGGTCAAGTTCATCAGCAGGTGCAAAAAGAGGTGGATGATGGCCAAGAAGGCGTTCCAGGAGGACAACTACAAGTGGAAGGTGTTCATCTCACTACTCTGCGCTCCAAATTGCTCAAGTACGTGAAGAGCCTGGATGCGTTGGAAAGGCGTGGACTTCGGAATCTGGTGTACAAAGAACAAACCACCTGACGTACCTGATATAGTTGCGCTGCCCATTCTCGTCCTATCTGCGTGGAAATTCCTGACGACTTATACAAGCTAGGGGTGAACGACATAGATTTTTATGCTCTTGGTCTGGGCTCTCTGGTGTTGATCCGTTGGTCCAGCCCGGGGGTTCTTCAACTGACGTGACAAGACAACGAAGTTCGCACTCTCTCACACGATCGTCCAATTCGCACACACAGCATGCTCACACTCACAAAACACACGATGCTGGTACACATTGGTCGAAGAAGGCTGCCAGAAGCATGTTTTACTTGTCGCCTCAACAGGCGATAAAGGATGCTCTCATGCTTCAGCGCACTGCTTCCTACACGCTTCAAGCGCTATAGTGACGGAAAAAGCGCAATTTCACTGTAAATATATACAGAATGTTGCTCTACAACATTCCGCTCTTTCCGTCTCAAAACCCAATTGCCTTGTTGGATTCTTAAAGTGCATGAAACCAAGTGAGGACACTATCCGGCGTCAACAAACGGTTCAAAAACATTGTCAAACGGTTCGTAAAAGACAGTTGACCTAGAAACTAATACAGTTTGACCTAATTCGTCCCCTAGAGGAGACGAAACTTACATTTTTGGGTAGCACTTATTTAAGCCTTGTGCTTTTGTGTGCCCTGATGTTTTCCATTGTATTAATATCTGGTTTGTTGTTGAATAAACTTATGTTAAAACAAACTTACATTTTTCTATTTTCATGAGTTCACTGCAGTGAAAATTGCGCTTTTTCCGTGACTATTAGAGCTTGAAGCGTATAGAAAGCAGTGCTCTGAAGCATGGGAGCATGCTTTATAGTCTTTTGAGGCGACTAAAAACGCATGCTTCTGGTAGCGTTCGACCAAGGTGTATCGGGTGGGTCATGCATACACGTCCAATTTACAAAGCAATGATTCCATTCGCTTGCGTGCATTGTGCATGGCTCGCAACGAGTTCAGTGTACATGTAAGTGACAGCCAAGCTAATTATGGGGTACTTTACCTTGTCTATCAAGGAGGCACCGATGCTCTGGTTCCACTGTAATCAGCTTGAGCAGTGAGCATCGTGCGTGTGCAAATAAATTATTTACAGTTTCTTCTTCTTCTTCTTCTTCTTCTTCTTCTTCTTCTTCTTCTTCTTCTTCTTCTTCTTCTTCTTCTTCTTCTTCTTCTTCTTCTTCTTCTTCTTCTTCTTCTTCTTCTTCCTCCTCCTCCTCCTCCTCCTCCTCTTTTGCTACTGCCTTCCATAATCTTCTGTGTATTGCTGATGATCCATGTACCAATTTCCTCTTTGCTATCTCAAATGTTGTAGAAACGCAATTGAAACAGAACCAATCACCTGAATTGCGCCTAGTCCCTGACTCTTTGAGGCAGTATATCTGCTCAGTCTTTGTGAAAACATTTATCAGGCTGTTGGCAGGCACAATGGTATTAACAAAATAGACCGTTGTGATGTAGATATTCCATTAGTTAATACTACTGCTCTTCAAAACTAACACTTTTATGACTGGAGCTGGCGCTGCGGTTGCCGCTGTTGTTCACGGGACGACAGTTGCCGATGTTGTAGAGGCTCCTGCTTTTAGGTCAGGACCTCGTATCGGTAATCTTGATATCATTATACTTATCATCATAGTTACCCGATCGGCTTAATAATAATAAAAAAAAATGTTATCTTACTCTTGTAGTCATAAAACACTGCATAGTAATGACATCACTAAGAATCAGTCCAAGAAAGCGACTCAGCTATTAATCAGCCTACAAGTTTAGGCAACGTGGGTGGCATTAACTCCAAAATGAAATGTCCTGACTTTGTTGATATGGTTTCTGATTAAACGTACGGCATGCAAAGAATATAGAAAAGTTATACAAAGAGAAGCTAGGTATAACAAAGATTTCATAAAAAAAAGCTTAGACAGTTATAAAAAGATAAGCTATAAAAGTTATAAAAAGAGAAGCGATGTATAACAAAGATTTCATTTGAAAAAGCTTAGAAGCTTAGAAGCGATGTATAACAAAGATTTCGTTTGAAAAAGCTTAGAAGCTTAGAAGCGATGTATAACAAAGATTTCATTTGAAAAAGCTTAGACAGTTACCAAGTAAATCTTACTGGAATCTGTAATCTGTTAAACCAGAACAGGAAAGCTATGCTAACTTCAGTGCTCCTTGTAACTCTGAAATTGTTTTATTACTTTAGCAGTATGCAGGATCCTGTTTGTTACACTCGATTCGATGTTGGTGTTTTTCTATCAGTATTTGATTCAGCCCCAATGCTTGAATTCCTGATAGGTGTTACTGATTCGTTTATCCACGCAGCCTGCTCACTCAGCAGCAACAAGGCAAAGTCTTCGTATGAAGTTTTCCACTTTTATTCAGCACACATCAACAACTGCATACAATCGCTTTTCCACTCTCAACTTTTTACTTTCCAACTCACTATCAACAACACAACAACTTTTTGAAACAGTGCGGCACTTATATAGTCTTTTGATACTCCCGAACAATTTAGAACACGGTAGAAATGACGCACTACCACCAATCAAACTACAGATCCTCATCACTGTCTTACGTCATACATCTCTATACACATTCCCGGAACGTTCTCAAACTTCTACAAGTTTCTATCGACAGTAAACACGCAGATCTAGAGAGATCTCCAATAATATCGACTAACGAAAATTATCAACGTTATACAAAGCTTCTTCTAACCACAACGCAAACACAAATCAAAGGTAAATAAACTCTATTATTGAATACTTTGCAAAATAAAACGAACAGATCTATCGTGCGCGCTTCAGACATACTATTCTTCGCGTTTTTTTTTTTTTTTTTTTTTTTTTTTTTTTTTTTTTTAATCAGTTTATAGTCTCCTCTCTTCCCGTAAGGATTTTCAGAGAGGAGACTTTAACTTAACGTAACACTGTTGATGACGTCGCCGATACCGATGACATTGATATGTCAGAAAAAATAGTTACGACATTAATGAATTACTTAATGCACCATTCACACGTGACGAAATTGTTCAAAGTTTAAAAAAAATAAAAAATGTCATTTAGTCTTGTTGTCGGGACAATATAATTAACGAATCTTTGAAAGCAGCTGGCAAAAAAATGCTAGACGTATTTGTTAATCAGTTTAATATTATCCTAAAGTCAAATGAAGTTCCAGCACAGTGGTGCATAGGAAAAATCATTCCTTTATACAAACAAAAAGGTCCCTCATCAGGCCCCACTAAGTTGAACTATAGAGGAATTATGATCCTTAGCTGTTTTGGAAAACCTTTTCACTTCTGTATTAAATACAAGAATATCTGCATTCTTATCTTATTCTATCCTATCCTATCCCGTAACTCGGAGGTCGTAGGGGCACCACAGATGATCGTTTAACCAGCATACTCCATCTTTTCATGTCCTCAGCAACCCTGATTGTTTCGCTCAGTGTCAAACCAGTCCATTCTCGAATGTTGTCCTCCCACCTCTGTTTCGGTCTCCCTCTTCTTCTACATGTACCTCCTTGCACTGTGCCTGGCAGGATGGTCTTTGCAAGACCTGATGATCTGGTGACGTGGCCATACCATCAGAGTTTCCGTTTTTTCACCACTGTGAGCAGGTCATCGTGTTGTCCAATGGCTTGTGTGATGGTCTATCGGACTTCGTCGTTGGTGATGTGCTGGGTATAGGGAATGCCCAGAAGTCTTGTTTAGCACCTCATCTCCATGCTTTGTATTCTTCGTTGTAGATCTGCTGTGATGGTCCATGTTTCGCAAGAATATAGGAAGATAAAGATGACAAGGGAGCGCAGCAGTTCTGCGTTCTTAGGAGACAGTAATATGTTAGGTAAGGAACAAACAGGTTTCAAAGCTGGATTCTCAACATCTGATCACATCTTCAACCTGCACACTGTGTTAAATGTCATTGTAAGTAAGAAAAGAAGATTGTTTTGCTTATTTATAGATTATGAGAAAGCTTTTGATAAAATCAAGCGTGCGTTATTATGGGAGAAGCGTCTTAAAACGAAAATTAATAGTGATTTTTTTGCAGTTGTTTAGAATAATGTATTCGAAAGCAAAATCCTGTATTAAAACATTAAAGAGCAATCGGTCTGATTATTTTATTAACTCCTGTGGCGTGAGGCAAGGAGACAACTTATCGCCCCTGCTTTTTGCTTTGTTTCTTAACGATTGAAAACACCACCTACTTCAAGGCACTGATGGTTTGTCCTCTTCCTCTAGAGAAGAGCTTTGAAATGATATGTCTTTGATACTGATACCTTAATTTAGTTAGTTAAAATAGATTAACGTCCCCGGACACATAAGCGTATAGGGGACGATTGTGATACCTTAATGCAGAAGTTCTTGCTTTTATACGCAGACGACAATGTCATTTTTTCAGAAACAGAAATAAAATTGCAGTTATATCTTAGTAAAATAATTTCTTATTGCAACTTGTGGAAATTAAATGTTAAAGTGAAAGACACACAAAATCATAGTATTTTTGAGAGGCCAAATTGGCAAGAAACCTAACTTTTTTTCCTATGTCTAATACATGTATCACCTAAATGTGTGAAAAGACATTAAATTAAAGATTGATTGATATCTTTTTTCCTGGCCAGCCTGTAAGAGTATGTACGACATAGCATATCTAGGAATCAAACTGAATCATAATAAAACATTTAAAGTTGCTCACAAAAATCTGTATGATAAGACTTCAAGAGCAGTTTGTTCACTATTGCGTACTTGTAAAAAAAAAATAAAAAAAATAACGTCATCCCCATTTATTGTTGTTGTACGTATTGTTTCTTTTCTATCGGATTTTCCGTTTATCATTTGTCAGTGCTTGGCCTCTTATCCAGCATTATGCTATTTTTGCTTCTTTAGGGCTATTGTCCACAACAACAAAAACTTTTATTTTTCTGCAATTTTTTGCTTTGGAATATTAATTTGAATTTTGTAGTTTGATCGAAAATGTATTATCATTCATTAACGTTATTTACAGTAAACCGCATACCACGGGAAGGAACATTTTTTTTGTTGCTTTAGTTTTTGTCTATTTCAGGTTTTCCACTGTTTGGTTTGTATATCAGTTATTGGTATTTGTGTTATTTTCAACTATTGGTTTCTTTGCATTACTGTGGTTTACTTCGGGTTGTTGTTGCGTTTTCTACTACACGTGTGAAACAGTTTGTACTCTATTCTCTCTCTCTCTCTCTCTCTCTCTCTCTCTCTCTCTCTCTCTCTCTCTCTTTCTCTCTCTCTCTCTCTCTCTCTCTCTCTCTCTCTCTCTCTCTCTCTCTCTCTCTCTCCTATACTTGTTTTAGTTTGTATACTTTGTTTTTAAAGTATTGTCCTGAGATTTAATTCCGTATGATACTTCTTTGTTTCCTTTTCAATTGTCTCTTTGTCATTAATTTTGTTTTATGTTGTTTTTTTTCTCCGTTTGACCTCCGAAGGGCCTGGAAGTAAACTTTTGTCTTGCCTTTCCGTTAAAAGTAAGAACGCTAACGTTTATGTGTGTTTTCCAGAACAACTTGGAATTGTACTGATAAATTGGGCAATGCGGTATTGGAGGAAAGCCGGACAACTTCTTTTTTTAACTTAAGAAACTGCTGTGCTTATTTTGTTTGTCAGCACTTTTGTTTTAAGTTTAAAAGGAGCACTTAGCTTTTCAGAGCCTAATGAACTTCAAAAGGGTCTGCGGGCTTCATCTGTCTGCGATTGTTTGGGGGTTTGTCAGTCCAAGTCATTAACCTTTCAAACTCTTCAACTTCTAGCTTTTACCCGGAGTGAAGGGTCGATGGTGGTGGAACGAAAGAGATAGCGTGGGTGTCTTGTCGGATTGGAAAATATGTGTGTGTGTGTGCGAGTGCGCGTGCGTGCGTGCCTGCCTGCCTGTGTGTTTGTGTGCGCGTGCGGGATATCTTCTGAAATGGCTTGATATTGAGTCAGCCGCATATCCTATCCTATCCTGTCCCGTAACCCGGAGGTTGTAGGGGCACCACAGATGATCGTTTAACCAGCATACTCCATCTTTTTCTGTCCTCAGCAGCCCTGATGGCTTCGCTCAGTGTCAAACCAGTCCATTCTCGGATGTTGTCCTCCCACCTCTTTTTCGGTCTCCCTCTTCTTCTACCTCCTTGCACTGTGCCTTGCAGGATGGTCTTTGCAAGGCCTGATGATCTGGTGACGTGGCCATACCATTGGAGTTTCCGTTTCTTCACCACTGTGAGTAGGTCATCGTGTTGTCCAATGGCTTGTGTGGTGGTCTGTCAGACTTCGTCGTTGGTGATGTGTTGGGTATAGGAAATGCCCAGAAGTCTTCTGTAGCACCTCATCTCCATGCTTTGTATTTTTCGCTGTAGATCTGCTGTGAGGGTCCATGCTTCGCAAGCATATAGGAAGATGCGGATGACAAGGGAGCGCAGCAGTCTTACTTTGGAATGTAGACTGATGGTCCTGTCTTTCCAAATGGGCTTCAACCTTGTCAGGGCAGCAGTTGTTTGTGCGATCCTGGAGAGGACTTCCTGTCGGGACCCATTGTCTGACACAATGGCTCCCAAATATTTGAAGCTATGCACTGTGTTGAGGGATTGGCCTTGGACTTTGATGTCCGTGTTGATGCCATTGGTGTTGTTGGTCATCATTTTGGTCTTCTCTGCACTTATTTCCATTCCATAAGCTCTGGAGGTGGTGTCAAGCCTCTGTACCAGCTGTTCAAGTTCATGTTCCTCTCCAGCCAGTCCATCAATGTCATCCGCAAAACGAAGATTGGAGATTGCTTTACCCCCTATGCTGACTGTGCCTTCGTGATCTGCAAGAGCATCTGAAATGACAAGATGTTGAAGAGTGTTGGAGAAAGTAGGCATTCTTGACGCACACCGATTATTGTTCTGAACCAGTTCCCGATGACGCTGTTATGGAGGACTGCACTGGTAACCTTGTCATACAGGCTTTTGATGACTTCAATAATTTTAGGGCTGGTGTTGTACACTTTCATTGTTGCCCATAGAGCTGCATGCCAGACTTGGTCAAACGCCTTCTTGAAGTCTATGAAGACATGATTTAGATGTTGTTGGTGCTGTAGGTATTTTTCACAGATTATTCTGAGGTTGAAAATCTGTTCAGTGGTACTTCGCCCTGCCCTGAATCCTGCTTGTTCCTCAACTATGATTTGTTCAGCTTGGGGTTTCAAACTGTTGAGTGTTATTTTCAGGAGGACCTTGCTGGGATGGCTGATGAGGCTGATGTTGCGGTAATTTTTACACTCCTCTTCACACTCTCACTCGCATCATTTTAATTTGACATATTGCACCTAATCTTGCTAGTTTATTTAGTCTGGACTGTATTAATATTTCTTTTACGTGGACGTCTTCTTGTTTTTGTTATTTGTCTTGGTTTTTTCCTTTCTTTCTCGGCAACACTGGTCATAATGAAAATCTAGCCTGCCAGTAGGACTCTCTGCATATTGAATTTTAAATACATTTTCCTCGGTGCGTTTATTATTGTTTACTTGAGCCGGCGATTTCTGGATTCCAATTCCATCATATTTACCTTGGGGTTATTATTTCCACATCATCAAGGTGTCATGTTCAGATATTATGAAATATCTGGTGCTCCGGCTGCGGAGTGGAGTGGGCCGAGTACTGACAAGCACCCAGTCTGATGGAGAAAGAGGGTACCTGCCGTTTTTCCCTCTGACGTGACATGCCTGACAGACAGGCGAAATTGAAAAAAAAAACATGCTGGAGACCTACAGCAGCGTGAAATGTTCTTGTAAGGCGCCTAACACACAGCGTCGCATTTCCTCACCTTACGCGTTGATCAACCGAGATGCGTGCTTTGAACAGTTCGGAACTAGACGAACGTTTTAAAATCTCGCACTGTGGTCATACAATACAGAGTTAAAATACTTTGCAGGCAGATCATCAATGCTTCACGTCTTCTCCTTGCTATTTCTGTTTCGACGCTTTCAACGCCCGATCGTAGGCTCGTGTACAGCAGCCCTAAAGTCAACTCATCCAGAAAGGAAAAATTGAAATGGCGAAAAGAATAGGTCTGTACGTAATATTCAAATATTAGAGAAGTGTCGCGGAAGAATAGATATTTCATTTCGAAGAATGTGTTAGAGAAATGGAAAGAAATGTCAGTTTTGCCAATCTCTAGTTATATTGTGAATTGAAGTACGCTAGAAGAATGAACATTACAATTCGAAGAATGGATGAAAGAATTAAGGACAGAATGAGAGACGGAATCGATCTGACAGTCGAAATCCATTTTGCAGATTTGCTTCGCCAGTATGGAAAATCATAAATATAATTCAACTAGTCTCTGCCTGCTTAATCTTTGCGAGATTTGAAAAATATTTTTGCAGTTAAGTTACAGAAAAGGTATATTGAAATGCGTTAAGATGAATGAAGTTTAAAAAATCAAATTCTCTCTCTCTCTCTCTCTCTCTATCTCTCTCTCTCTCTCTCTCTCTCTCTCTCTCTCTCTCTCTCTCTCTCGCTCTCCCTCACTCTCTGTTTTTTTTTTACGAATGTGTGTGTATGCCTGCAAACACGTACCTTTGTAACTATTGTTAACGCAAGAGAGAAAGAGAGAGAGAGAGAGAGAGAGAGAGAGAGAGAGAGAGAGAGAGTGGGGGAGTTGTTTTATCAGTTTCAAAACATTTAATATGGAAATTAACCTAGTTAAAAGTCATGTGGTGGAAAGTATCATCATAATTGATTTTCTTACAGAAACCATAATACTTATTTATTGGTACAATACAGATATGGACCTTCTTTCATTAATCCATTGAGAGGCGAAAAGTGCCGAGCCAAGCATCAGCCACTTACGACAAGGCAATGAAAGTGAACGGATAAACTAATACCGGTCCGGACGTTGCCCATTTAATGTGGAGTGCGAATCCGTGTACCATTAGAGCCAAGAGCTGTGGAAACAGATTTTGCGGCCACCGTGAGAACAATACAGAATTGTCTAATAGTTTATAATCTAGCAGAGACCAGCTATATCAATCTTGCATTTGAAACTTTTTGATATTTTAATTTTATTTATTATTTATCATCATCATCATCATCATCATCATCATCATCATCATCATCATCATCATCATCATCATCATCATCATCATCATCATCATCATTTGACGAAATCAGTAAGCAACCTCAACCAAAAAAACTCTTCTTTCGGTGGTTCACCACTATCTACTTGTTGTTAGTTAGTTAGTTAAAATAGATTAACGTCCCCGGACACATCAGCGTATAGGGGACGGGTGAAACACCACTTTTAATACTTGTTGTTCATGACGTTTTTGGTTTTTATACTGATACGTCTGTACTGTGTTTGTTTTAAAAGTACAAACTGTAATAATATCTGGTTTGTTTGTTGAATAAATTTATGTTAAAACAACAACAAAAACAACACACACAAATAAATGAATGAATGAATAAATAAATAAATAAATAAAATTCCTATCCTATCCTATCCTGTCCCGTAACCCGGAGGTCGTAGGGGCACCACAGATGATCGTTTAACCAGCATACTCCATCTTTCTCTGTCCTCAGCAGCCCTGATGGCTTCGCTCAATCAGTGTCAAACCAGTCCATTCTCGAATGTTGTCCTCCCACCTCTTTTTCGGTCTCCCTCTTCTTCTACCTCCATGCACTGTGCCTTGCAGGATGGTCTTTGCAAGGCCTGATGATCTGGTGACGTTGGCCATACCATCGGAGTTACCGTTTCTTCACTACTGTGAGCAGGTCATCGTGTTGTCCAATGGCTTGTGTGATGGTCTGTTGGACTTCGTCATTGGTGATGTGTTGGGTATAGGAAATGCCCAGAAGTCTTCTGTAGCACCTCATCTCCTTGCTTTGTATTCTTCGTTGGATATCTGCTGCGAGGGTCCATGCTTCGCAAGCATATAGGAAGATGGAGATGACAAGGGAGCGCAGATGGGCTTCAACCTTGTCAGGGCAGCAGTTGTTTGTGCGATCCTGGAGAGGACTTCCTGTCGGGACCCATTGTCTGATACAATGGCTCCTAAATATTTGAAGCTATGCACTGTGTTTAGGGATTGGCCTTGGACTTTGATGCCCGTGTTGATGCCATTGGTGTTGTTGGTCATCATTTTGGTCTTCTCTGCACTTATTTCCGTTCCATAAGCTCTGGAGGTGGTGTCAAGCCTCTGTACCAGCTGTTCAAGTTCTTGTTCCTCTCCAGCCAATCCATCAATTTCATCCGCAAAACGAAGATTGGAGATTGCTCTACCCCCTATGCTGACTGTGCCTTCGTGATCTACAAGGACATCTGACATGATGCGCTCTAGGAGGATGTTGAAGAGTGTTGGAGAGAGTAGGCATCCTTGACGCACACCGATTGTTGTTCTGAACCAGTTCCTGATGACGCTGTTATAGAGGACTGCACTGGTAGCCTTGTCATACAGGCTTTTGATGATTTAAATAATTTTAGGGCTGATGTTGTACACTTTCATTGTTGCCCATAGAGCTGCATGCCAGACTCGGTCAAACGCCTTCTTGAAGTTTATGAACACATGATATAGATGTTGTTGGTGCTGTAGGTATTTCTCACAGATTATTTTGAGGTTGAAAATCTGTTCTGTGGTACTTCGCCCTGCCCTGAATCCTGCTTGTTCTTCAGCTATGATTTGTTCAGCTTAGGGTTTCAACCTTTTGAGTATTATTTTCAGGAGGACCTTGCTGGGATGGCTGATGACGCGGTAATTTTCACACTCCAATGATGATGAAGATGATGGATGTTTGTTACACTCGTTTGGTGTTTTTCTATCAGCAGTTGATTTAGCCCCAATGCTTGAAACCTCCTGATAAGTGTAAATCGGATTCGTTTATCCACGCAACCCGTTCACTCAGCAACATGGCAGGATTCGTCGTATGAAGTTTTCCAATTTTATTCAACGTACATCAACAACTGCATACAATCGCTTTTTCACTTTTCACCCTCTACAACCTCTACACAGTGCATCAATTATTTAGTTTTTTCTAGACTCCAGATAACGTCAGAATGTTCGAGCGTAACACATTACAACCAATCGAAATAAACTTCGTCATCACTGTCTTACGTCATACAACATTCTTCATCATAAAAGAAGCTCTCAGCTTATAGTGGATCTATCTAGATTCTTCGATGATAGTAAACAAACAACTCTAGAGAATTCTCCAATAATATCGACCAACGAAAATTATCAACGTTATACAAAGCTTCTAACAACAATGCAAAATCAAATCAAAGGTAAACACACTCTGTTATTGAATGCTTTGCAAAATAAAACGATCAGATCTATCGCGCGCGTTTCACACGCACCATCGTGCGCGTCGCAAACGTAACAATGTTATACGCGCCTTATTCAAAGCGCGGCATGTTCCAGACACCCCTATATACACAAAAAAACAAACATTCATCACTTACATGTATTGTGTAATGGCAAATCGCTATTAGAAGGCGGAAAGAAAATTTTCGCCTTTTTAATTGTAAAATTTTAGACACAGCAGTTTTGAAGGGAGCGAGGAAAACGGAGTACCCGGAGAAAACTCTCGGTGACCTGAAAAGTCTTGTACCAAAGTCACGTACGTTAAGTTCGTCCACTACATGAATCGGTCCCGAGACCTTGGGGATAAGAAACCGGTGACTGTCTACCTAGGACACCATGACACCCACACCAGAGAGAAAGGGAAATAAATTGCCGACTCGGCATGCCAACTGAGGTTTCCTCCCTTCCCCCCCTCTCTCCAACTGTCTCCGCTCCCTGCCACCCCCCCCCCCCCCCCCTCCTCCCGACTAACCACCCACCCACCCCTAACCCACCCTTCAAAAAAACCAATTAAAATAATGAATTATTTTTTTAAACAAAATGCACAACCTCATACGAAATGAAATGCAATTACATGACAGAGGGTAGAATATAATGAAATATTATTATGCAAGCATAACAACAAAAAAAAACAGAAAATAAATTATATTAAAATAAAATGGGATACAATTTTCTTTTAATTACGAAAGCTTTCTTAACAGATTTGTTTAAATTATATTTCCATTGGAATAGGAAATACGAACAATGTAATGTTATGACCAGAATATATTCACCTTATTTTTCCCATTCTTAATTCTCTTGGGTTGATCGTAAACAGTCTAGTAATGGCTCCTATTACCAATAAAAACAAACGATAAAAATATAGAAGGGGGAATCAGAACGAGACTAATATTGGTCTGTCAGTGGGTCCGTTGGAAGTCCATATCACAAAATCCAGTGAACTGATTTTTAAATTTCACAGAAACATCGCCTAGGTTAGTGACTTGCCTTAGTGCCATCATATCTGCTCTACCCGCAAAGGTCAAGGTCCTTGGAGTCATGTTGTTGCTAAATATATTTTGCTCAAGCGATTTTGTTGACTTTTGATATATAGGTAAGCTTTAAATCATGGACCAATCGTCAGTAGCAGTCCGTTTGTCTTTAAGTCGGTCGGACCGTCACTCAGAATTTCACTTTTTTTTTGCCTTAGCTAAAGATTAACTGAATCCGTCTTTTTAGTTTTACTTTGTGGATACTTTAACTACTGCTAAACCTGTTAGATCTTTCCTATTTGGGCTTTATCAAAGGTTAAACTCGCTGTGCTTAGCCATTTTTCTAAACACGTTGTACGCTGTATCATAGCCATTGGCTTTGGTGATTTTGATACAATTTTTGTTTGCGGATATTTCAGATAGTGGGTTATCTATCGTTTTATGTTTTTCCTTTTTTGCTTCGCTAGGATAACGCGTCACAACACCGCCCCACAAAAATTAACTCTTTTGGAAAATGCTTGTTTTTCGGCTCTGTGTGTGTATCTGCCTGTGTGTGTGTGTGTGAGCGCGCATGTTTACACGACGTTCTTTGGACAAACTAGTGCACATCTACATACGTTCTTTGGACATACCTCCTTGTTGGGACGTGTGTGTGTGTGGGTGTGTGTGTGGAAATACGTTTGAATTTCTGGCCATCTTGTTTATAGTCCCCATTCAAACAAGCCTGTTTTCAGATTTTTTGATGCAGCATGTCTGCAGCAATATGAGCTATATAGTCGATGAAATGGCAATGATGTCGGGGGACGACAATACAATAATTCGCGTGCTGCTTTTTTTTGCTTTGATATTTGGTTCTGTGCTTTGTTTGGTTTGGTATGAATGGGGGAATGTCTGTTTATTTAGCGCTGTAACAATGCTGTACAAAGGCACTTCTCTCTCTCTGCCCCCCCCCCTCTCTCTCTCTCTCTCTGGCTCTGCCCCTCTCTTTCTGTCGCTGTCAGTCGCTCTGTCTCTGTCTCTCTCTCGCTTTCTCTCTCTCTCTCTCTCTCTCTCTCTCTCTCTCTCTCTCTCTGTTGAGAACGCGAGATGTGATGCTAATATTACAAAACTAATTTAATTGACAAATTGGATTGTGTCAAGATATCCCTGATCCCTCACCCAACCACCCTCGTGAGGGTGCCGAGGGTTTCTGTATAAATGGTATCCCCACTTTCTGGAAATTTAGCATGTCCCCCATACGCCTCGGTGTTAGGGGACGATATTCTTACCCAATAAATAAATGGAAATTTAGTGCTTTAAATTCCCATTGTCGCTGTCCGTCTCCTTTGTTCTTTCTCATTCCTACTCTGTTCTATCAATCTACTATATATATCTTCTTCTTCGCTAGACCAGTCATCTACCTTTTCTCTTGAAAACCCTTCCAAAACTCCTTATTTGTGTATGAGGTCTGTTGGGTCAGCTTGGGAATATTGGACGCTTTTTGCCAAAATAATGGTCACTAGGGCTTCCTATGATATTATTATTTAGTAATGAAGGCATTAAATATGTATGTGTTTTGTTGTTATTTTATAATGATGTTTGTATTCTGTTTTGTTTTTTTAAACGGGGGTTCGAGAAATTAGAGTATAGCCTCAGCGTCACCTGATATTTTATAATGATGTTTGTATTCTATTTGAAGACTACAGGGGATAAAAGGCACATGTCACACATTTCCACTTTTGAGATAAATGAAATTTTGTCTTTGAAAGTCGCTATGTTTGTTCTTACTGTATTTCTTGGGACACTAAGTGTTTTGTCTTAAAGATATATCACTTCTTTTGTATTCATGAGAATTTCTCTGTCCAGATTGTATAATTTAATTAAATATGGAGGATTTAAACCATGGTCATGGACATGTGCCTTTTTTCCCTTTTACAGACCAAAACTTGAGACTTTCTTCTACAAGCTGAATTGCAATGTACTCAGTCAATGTAAAATGGATTATAATGCCTATTTTGCTGTGGTAAATGACTAGGTATGATGGAACTGAAGTTGATTGTGTTATTTTTGATGCCTGTACGAAGACCACAAGGGAAAAAGGGCACATGTCACATTTTCCAATTATTTGAGTTATGTCCCTTACTATATAAACATAGAAGCCTAAAGGTTAGCAAAATAGTCAAATCCAACCCAAAAAAGGCCTATGTACTGCTACAGAAACACCCAAAGAAAAGGCATACAGGGGAAAAAGGGCACAAGTCCAGACTGTAAAATGGGAAAAAGGCCTATTTCACAAACAACAATTCCTTTTTTGGGTTGGATTTTACTATTTCATAAGCCTTCAGGCTTATGTTTATATAGTAGGGGACATAACTCAAATAATTGGAAAATGTGACATGTGCCCTTTTACCCCTGTGGTCTTCATTTTGTTTTTGTAAACGAAAGTTCGATAAATTAGAGTATATCCTCAGGGTCCCCTGCGTGGGATGCCTTTATTGTAAAGTGACCGGCTGGTGGAGTGCCTTCAGTGTTACCAGTAGAATTGTTTCAGCAGACGTTTTATACGGATCAGGGGTAAGTCCTCTTTCAGCCAAGTTGTGGTCCTGATTTTGTGGTCCTGATTCGGCTCTTTGCAGTTCGCTAGACCCTGTAAGCAATAAATAACTAAGATACATACCATTACAGGTTTTAGTTTGCACTGTGAAACATTTCAATGTCTGTGGGTCACCCTCTCCTTGTAGGTCATCCTCACCTGCATGTGTCACCTGTCGATGGCATCGTGTCAAATAGATAACAGGCTTCCTTTGTGTCATCCTAGGATGGAGTCATAATTTCTTTGTGCGGAACACCTTTATTTTTTTAGTCTGCAAGACATTAGATATACGCTGACAATATATCAAAATGCCGGTGTTTTTCAGCTGTTTGCAAATTCTCTGGGTGGATCTAGATATTTTCATATCTCGTATGTGTAAAGGTCAGAGCAGTATTCTGTCCATCTATCCAAGAGTTCTTGTTCTTCTGTAAGGCACATGCCAGACACCCCTTGGGGTCATGAGCAATCTTGCCACTGTAGATTGTTCTAACCTATAAAGGGAAAAGTGAAAGCCCCAGTTGAAAACCTGTCTTGACTTTGTAGGCATGACCAGTTCACTGCGGCAACAGTCCCCCCGTTGGGGTGCCGGGGGTTTCAGTATAAATAGTATCCCCACTTTCTGGAAATTTAGTGCTTTAAATTCCCACTGTCGCTGTCTTTCTCATTTACTCTTTCCCATTCCTGCTCTGTCCTATCACTCTGCTATACTATCTTCTTCTTCGCTAGATCAATGACCTACCTTTTTTTCTTGAAAACTCTTCCTGGACAAGACTCCTTGTTTGTGTATGAGGTTTGTTGGATCAGCTTGGGAGTGTTGGACGCTTTCTGCCGGGTGGTCACTAGGGCTTCCTATGATGTTATTATTTAGCAATATAGGCATTTTATATGTATATGTTTGTTACACTCGATTCGATGTTGGTGTTTTCTATCAGTATCTGATTCAGCCCCGATGCTTGAATTCCTGATAGTTGTGTAACTCAGATTCGTTTATCCACGCAACCCGTCCAAACAGCATACAAGTCACAAAGTCGACGTATGAAGTTTTCCACTTTTATTCAGCACACACCAACAACTGCATACAATTCTCAACTCAACTCAACAACTTTCACAGCAACTCTCCTGCTTCACTATCAACAACTTTACTATCTCTCAACAGCAACTCGGCACACGATTAAATAACCTCTCTCTTTTCCGGAAGAATTTCGAATACAGTAGAAATGACGCACTGCCACCAATCGAATAAAAGATCGTCATCACTGACTTACGTCATTCATCTCTCCACACATACCCCGAACCTTCTCTTACTTCGACAATCGTCCCGAACCTTCGATCGATGGTAAACAAGGAAATCTAGAGTATTCTCCGACAATATCGACCAACGAAAATTATCAACGTTATACAAAGCCTCTCCTAACAACAATGCAAACTCAAATCAAAGGTAAATAAACTCCATTATTGAATACTTTGCAAAACGAAACGATTAGATCTATCGTGCGCGCTTTAGACACACTTTCGTTCGTTTCAACGTAACATAACCCCCCACTCAAGAAGAAATTTACCTAATTTCTTTCAACAACGTTGAAACGTAATGCACAAACAAAGTACAGAGTTAAAACTTACTTCAGTCTGTCCGAACACTGTCAATGTTCTCAGTTCATTCACACAGAGTCAGTGGTTTTCATCTTCAAATCTGTCTGGATATTGTCAATGTTCACAGTTCATTCACACAGAGTTAATGTTTCTCATCTGTAAGTCTTTCTGGGTACTGTCAATGTTCACAGTTTATCTACACAGTCAATGTTTTTCATCTTCAAGGAAACGGCGCCCTCGTCAGTTGCGGTCGTCATCGGCCCAGGTCAAAGACAGTGATCTCGTGGGCTTTCCTGGAGTCAGTGCATCCTCCGTTGTCTTCCTCTCCCGTCGGATGTCCGACGCAGTCGACGTTGTCAGCTCCCAGAATGCATTCGCTGGGTCTCACGGTCAGGTTGGCTTCTGCGGGACGGTGGAACAGCTCCCTCAAGGTCTGGGTGTGGACTTCATGTTCGACCAAAGTCGTAGAGCCTGGGACATCGCTGAAGTTGTGGGGAAACTCGCCCATAAGGTCCTTGAGCTCCATCTTTTGACCTTCCGTCAAGCTTGGTCCTAGCTTAACATCATTGATGCCTTCTTTGCTGTGGAAGACTCCAAGTTCCAACAGTTCCTCGCTGTCAAAGCTGTCGTCGTACAGCTTAAGGAGGTTGGCGTGGTATATCTTGGAATGCTGGCCGACCTTCACCTTGTAGTCGTTGATCCCCACCACGGTCTCCACTTCGTACGGGCCTTTCCACTGCATCAGCAACTTATTATGATCGGTAGGTAGCAGCACCAGCACTTTGTTGCCAGGTTTAAACTTCCTGTTCACAGCCCTTCGGTCATAGTAGTGCTTTCCACAGTCCTGGGACTTCTTCAGGTTTTCTCTGGCTATCTCGAGAGTCTGCTCCAACTTCTCCCGTAGCTCAAACACGTACTGGTAGCTGTTCTTCACCTCTGGGGTGTCTACTTCTTTCGTCCACAGTTCTTTCAGGATGTGCATCGGCCCTCGGATGGTTCTTCCGTACAGCAGCTCGAACGGAGAAAAGCCGGTGGACTCCTGCGGTACTTCTCTGTAGGCGAAAAGTAAGGCGTTGATATAGCGATGCCATTGTCTGGGCTGCTCGCTGCACAGTTTCTTCAGGGTGGACTTCAGCGTAGCATTGAACTTCTCGACAAGCCCGTTGCACATCGGATGGTAGGGTGTCGTAGTCAAATGCCGGATGCTCAGCAGTCTGTTGACCTCCTTCATACAGTCAGAGACGAACTGTGTCCCGAGGTCTGTCAGAATTTCTTCAGGCACTCCAAGTCTACTGAACATGTCCACCAGTGCCTCTGCTACAGTTTCAGTGTCAATCTTCTTCAGCGGCACTGCTTCTGGGTACCGAGTCGCATAGTCCACTAAAGTCAGTACCCACCGATGACCTTCTTCACTCGGAGGTCTTATTTCGCCGATTAAGTCTAAGGCCACCCTCTTGAAAGGTCGGTCGATCAGAGGCATCCTCTGCATAGGCACTTTCGGGACCCTTCCTCGAGGTATGGTCTTCTGGCAAATGTCACATGATCGGCAGAAACGGCTGACGTCCGCATGAAGTCCTGGCCAGTAGAACACCGCCTGGATTCTATCCGACGTCTTCTTGATACCCAGGTGACCTCCCATGATCGAGTCATGCGCTACTTCCATCACCTGGCGCCTTAGGGGTAACGGTACCAATACTTGACGTAGTGGTTTCCCTCCGTTGACCCTCGGGTGCTGGAAGATTCGATACAGGATCTTGGCCTTCACCTCAAAGTAGACCGTACCACTGCCTTTGGTCACGTGGTCTTGGCGGTTCCTGTACTTGTTTAAAGTACTATCAGCTTCCTGGAGCTGGATCAGCTTATCTCTGTCCACGATGGCAGCTTTAGAGTTGTCGGCGACCTTCAGTGGCGTAGACGTCTTGTCTCTCTTGGCCTGGGCCCTGGTTGTAACGGCACCGACGATCTCTGGTCGGCAGGGCTGAGCCGGAGTAACCACATTGTCCCGTAGCAGCTCTGTAAGGTCTCCATCGGGAAATGGCAATGGATCCTCCTCCACAACTTCGACGCGTTGGGTTGAGGCAGGACTCCACTCTGGATCGGGGTTGTCGGGTCGTCTCGCGCCGTCGATATTCCCGATCATCAAATCATACAGCGGCTTCTTCAGGCAAACCGCTTCGACTTCGCCTATGTAGAAAGGGGTGTTGACATGAATCTTCGCAACTGGCGCTCTCACACATTTGCTGTCGGTCATGAGTGTCCATTTAGAATCGCCAGTGAATTGTTCTTTAGCGATTAGGTCTTCTCTGACGGTGACCCCACTGCAGCCAGAGTCTCTTAAGACAGTCACTTCATGATTTCCGACGCGTCCCTTTGAAACAGGCATGTTCTGGACGGTCACAGCTGCGCTGGCGACGACGGGGATGGATTTTCCGTTGGCAAGGAGAAGTTGGCCATCGGTCATGCACTCTTGCACGTCCGCAGGGGTAGCTGTGCGTTCGGTCTCACTCGGAAGAATGACGCTCCCGCCGCACACCTGATGGTCAGATCTACTGGTTTGCCGTTGATTGGAAAACCGCCTCTGCCGGTTGCCCGCCGCTGCGTTGTCCGTACTGCTCCGCTGTCCGCTACTTTTGTTTTGAGGACAGTTAGAAGCTCTGTGGTCTGTAGCGTTGCAGGTGAAACAGCCCCTTGAATGCCCTTCCCTGAGAGGAGGCGTGGAGTCTGTCTGTCTCTGGCTCGTCTGGCTTCCCTGGATCTGGTTCACATGGTTTCCAGTCTTCTGAAAATGTTTCGTCGCGCTGGGTGGCCCCAGGGTTTTCCCATGAGCGATGAGATATCTTTCAGCAGCCTCAGTCACATCTTTAAGCGTCTGCAGCTTTTGTTCTTCTAAGTGGGTCGCTAGGTCCTTGTGACAGGCATTGAGAAATTGTTCTTTCACAATCAGGTCATGGAGACTGTCGTAAGACTTCATTTCGCCTGATAACTCCACCCACTTGTGTAGATATGACGACAGGCGCTCCACAAACTGCTTTGGCGTCTCGTCTGACTTAGGCCGGCATTCACGGAAGCGTTTACGGTAGCCCTTCTCTGTAAAGTTGTAGCACTGCAACAGGGCCTCTTTCAAGACGTCGTAGTTTTTGGCGTCATCGTTCGACAGTCTGGTTTAAACTTCGAGAGCTTGCCCCGTCAGAAGTGCACTCAGTCGAATCGCCCAGTCTCGAGGTTGCCAATTAGAGCTTTCAGCGAACCTTTCGAATCTCGCCAGATAACTGTCAATCTGGTCCTTCCCGTCGACGAAAGCTGGCAATTTTGGAGCCGTGTTGTCACTGATAACTTGTGGCGCATGCTGCTGTTGCTGG
This sequence comes from Oncomelania hupensis, assembly GCA_036898135.1. NCBI lineage: Eukaryota > Metazoa > Mollusca > Gastropoda > Littorinimorpha > Pomatiopsidae > Oncomelania > Oncomelania hupensis. Next base: position 116,164 of record JBAHVR010000344.1, read on the forward strand.
ATGCGCGCCAACTCTAGTTGGAACTGCCGATCAGCTTCTCTTTCCTCACGCCTGCGCTCATCTTCTCTTTCTTTACGCTGCTCTTCTCTTTCTTCACGGCGACGTTGTTCTTCCCTTTCTTCTCGACGTCGCTGCTCCTCTAATTCTAGACGCTTCTGTTCTAATTCTATTTCTTTTTCTAGACGCTTCTCTTCCAATTCTCGTTCTTCACGGCGACGCTGCTCTTCTAATTCTCGTTCTTCACGGCGACGCTGCTCTTCTCTTTCTTCACGCAATATTCTCTCCTGGCATTTGACGTACTCCGTCAGCTGTTTGCCTTTTAGATTTAGTTCAACCCCTTTCTGCCAGAAGTCAGTCATCTTGATGCTTCTGGAAAGTTCTTTTCTAGAAGGTTCTTTTCTGGAAAGTTCTTTTTCTAGAAAGTTCTTGACTGTAGAGTTCTTTTTCTGGAAAGTTCTTGACTGTGCTGTACCTTTCTAGACTGTTCTAGAACAGCACGCTTTCGGCAGTAGCGCTGATGCTTGTCACTAGTCGCCTTCGCTGACGCAGGCCCCGCTGTCCTCGTCGTATGCGACGCTGCACCACGCTGGTGTTGATGTATACGCTCCTGTGCTGAAGTAGACGCGACGTCCGCTCGCCGCTCTCTCTAATACTGGCGATGTAGCTCCGAGACTGTCCCTCGACGTAGTCTTACGGCAGCTACGTAGTCCCGATCTGTTGTTCGCTCACGAAGCAACTCTTCAGCGACTACACGCCCTTGCAGTCAACCCGAATCTATCGGTGATGTAGTCCCAGTATGTTGGCCCCTCTCGACGCAACTCGTTGGCGGCTACCCTCGATGACTGCCTCTCGTAATGTTGACTCGCTTGTTGTAGCAGTTGAACCCTTGGCTATGGCGTGAATCCCGGCTTGGCCCCCAAAATGTTACACTCGATTCGATGTTGGTGTTTTCTATCAGTATCTGATTCAGCCCCGATGCTTGAATTCCTGATAGTTGTGTAACTCAGATTCGTTTATCCACGCAACCCGTCCAAACAGCATACAAGTCACAAAGTCGACGTATGAAGTTTTCCACTTTTATTCAGCACACACCAACAACTGCATACAATTCTCAACTCAACTCAACAACTTTCACAGCAACTCTCCTGCTTCACTATCAACAACTTTACTATCTCTCAACAGCAACTCGGCACACGATTAAATAACCTCTCTCTTTTCCGGAAGAATTTCGAATACAGTAGAAATGACGCACTGCCACCAATCGAATAAAAGATCGTCATCACTGACTTACGTCATTCATCTCTCCACACATACCCCGAACCTTCTCTTACTTCGACAATCGTCCCGAACCTTCGATCGATGGTAAACAAGGAAATCTAGAGTATTCTCCGACAATATCGACCAACGAAAATTATCAACGTTATACAAAGCCTCTCCTAACAACAATGCAAACTCAAATCAAAGGTAAATAAACTCCATTATTGAATACTTTGCAAAACGAAACGATTAGATCTATCGTGCGCGCTTTAGACACACTTTCGTTCGTTTCAACGTAACAATGTTTTGTTGATAATTTATAATGATGTTTGTATTCTATTTTGTTTTTGTAACCGGGGGTTCGAGTAGTTGGGGTAAAGCCTCAGCCGTCCCCTGCGTGGGATGTCTTTATTGTAAAGTGACTGGCCGGTGGAGGGCATTCAATTTTCCCACTAGGGTTGTTTCAGCAGATCTTTTATGCGGATCTGGGGTTGTCCGGTCCTGATTTGGCTCGGAAGAGTCCGCTGGACCTAAAGCAACAATCAATCAATCAATCAAAACATGCCAGACTTGCTTTAGATCGTGGAGAACGTGGGTTAATTAACACTTGTCACGACACGCACTTTTCCAGGAGCAGACATCGGAAGTTACCACGATCTCTTGATGATGTCTATCCGGCTCCACTTGAAAATAGTAAACAAAGCAAAGTGCACCAGACTGAAGGTCGACCTGGACACACTGCAAGACCCGGAGGTGGCAGAAATATTCCAAGCCACAATTGGAGGGAAATTTGCACCACCGCTCGTTTTGGGAGCTGTGAAGTAGATGTCAACACCATGTCCACCACTTTAGATTCAGCTGTGACAGATGCCGCCACTGAGATCCTTGGCAAGCACCGCCCAAATAAGAAACCGTGGATCACACCTAAACTTTTGGACCTATGTAATGTATCAAACGAAGAGAGATAAAAAAAAGAAAAAAAGAAATAGAACACTTCACAGGGAGCTGATGCTTACCGAAAAATCAACAGTGACATCCGAAATGGCATCCGCACAGCAAAGGAGAACTGAATATAATATAAATGATAGAAATAGAGATCAGTCTGAACAAGAACAACAGCAAGAAAAACTACCAGACTTTAAAGCGGCTGTCGGTGTAATATACTTTTTTTGTTGTTGGCATTTTATGTATCTCAGGATGTTTGCTTTAAAATAAACGTCAGTTTTGGAAATTCTATCCACTTTGATTTTAACGTACCCAACTGCCTTAACGCCTGTTTTTGCATTCTTTGGGGACCGCAGGGTACTTGGAAGTTGAAGAGAACATCTGTACACACTTTGCTGTGCATTTGTATGCTAAATACACCTTCTAGGGCCTGGTATAATGTTCGCTTGAGGATGACGATGGAAGTATGGTCATTGGGTCTATTTGTGTGTGCGTGCACCTTTCAGTGTTTATCGGTTCTGCTTGTTTTGTAACGAATAGAAAGAAAGAAAGAAAGAAAGAAAGAAAGAAAGAAAGAAAGAAAGAAAGAAAGAAAGAAAGAAAGAAAGAAAGAAAGAAAGAAAGAAAGAAAGAACAAGAACTAAAAGAACAAGAATATCGGAGACAAATCCTAAATACTGTTGGTGTTGCAGCAGACTGGCAAATGTATTATTTTGAGGGAAAAGGTAACCTACTGCTGGAACGAACACATTAATGCCTTTAATGAATCTCCTAGAACATCATGCAGCAAAGGTGTTCGTTTATTTAAGGCCACAATCTTAATCTTTGGCGAGCTTGAGTTTTAATCTCTGCGCCGCAGGTTCGTTAATGCGTGTAAGGTCTGTCGTAACACGTAATGATGGCAGCTATATTTATTTTCCTTTTTAAATTTCACAAACGGCATTATTTATTTTGTAGATGTGGCCGAGATTTTGAACGTGCTCCGTGCTCTTTTAATTTCCTACAAATGATATCTTGTTTCTTCATTTTCATTTCTTCTAAAAGACAGCGCTCGTGAGATTAGTATAAGGAAACTAATTAGTATCTTTTTGTATTTCCAGACCTATCTGGAAAAACTTTGAAACAGTCGGGCGGGGTTGGGGTGAGGGGAGGAGATATTCAGAACGAGCCAAATGTCGGTCGGTCCTTCGGTCCGTTGGAAGCCAAATCTCTAGAACCACTGAAAGGATTTTGACCAAACTTCATAGAAACATTACCAAGATTAGCGGCTTGCCTCCCGTGCCATCATATTTGTTCGACCTCAAATGTCAAGGTCACTGGACTCATTTTGTTGCTAAACAAGTTTTGCTTAATATTTCAATCACGGCGGAACCGATTTTGTTGAGGTTTAATATACAAGTACTTCACGTCATGTGTCATCCTTCAGTAGCAATTCTCCGTCAGTCCGAATTTTACTTGTTTGTTAAAAGCACACTCTTTTTATCTTATCTTAGAACATCATTTTTACTTTGTGGATAGTTTATTTACTGCTAAACATGTTATATAATTCCCATGTGTACTTTGTGAAAGGTCAAGATGATTGCACTTCACTAGTTTCTAAAGGCGTTTTGCACTGTATGGTAAAAATTGGCTGGGCCGATTTTTATACTTTTTCCTAGCAGATATTTCAGATAGTGGTCCAGCAATCCATGTTTTTCTTTTCTTTTTTAGGATAAAGCCGAGTGACAATACCGCCAAGAAAATTAACAGTTTTGAATACATTTTTTTTTCGGCTCTTTGTGCAAGTGTCTGGAAATACATTTTAATGGCTTGCCATCTTGCTTTAGACGAGGCCGAGATTTTACACGCACAGCGCTCTTTTAATTTCCTGCAAATGTTTTGTTTGTTTATTTTAGTCTGTTCTAAAAGGTCGCTGTCGTGAGATTTTTGTACGTATGGTAATTAGTATTTTGTTAGTTTCTGTGTTGTTGTTGTTTTTTTGCTGTTTTATTTTGTTTTCGTTGTCTGTTAATTGCTGTGTGTAGTTCATTGAGCACAGTTACCTCGTTAGTATTTCAGTTCCCAAAGGTGGTTATCTTGAGATGTTATCTATAATGCTAATTACCATCCTCTCCTTTTGTTTTCTATTGTTTTCCTGTTTACTTTTGGGATCTTTGAGCTCAGTTGCGAACTTAACAAAATAATGTAAATTTATCAAACGGTTGCTATCGTGATAATCTTCTGCTAATTAGTGTTTTTTTCGTTTGTTTTTTATTTATGATATTACATTCTTAGCTGTTTCGTTTTGAATTCGATTAAGTTCAGCTAGAGTATTTATAATGATATTCTCCTTTGTATAAAGGTCTTATTGGTTGACGCGTCTAGGGCTGCTAATTAGGTATTTCTTTATTGTTTTATATTATTTTTTGTAGGTTGGTTGTATTGTTTCGAAGGTCTTAGAGTTCAGTTGGGGAGTTTATAATAATATTCTTATCTGTTAAAAGATCGCTAAGCAAAAAGTCTTCTACTATCTAGTTATACTACTATCTAGTTCTACTATCGAAATCAGTTGGAGAGTTCATAATAATATTCTTATTCGTTGAAAGTTCGCTAAGCGAAACATCTTCCGCTGCTTAGTTTTCGCTGTTGTTTTCCATACATTGTTGTATATTGTGTTATGCTTTTGTTAGGTTGCTTTAACACTTTTGGTGTTTTGTAGATTAATGTGCCTTGTCCATATTAATATATTCTCCTGTATCTGAAGGTCTGTATCATTTGAACAGTAGAGGGTTGCTAATGAGGTATTTTCCTGGTTGTTTTAAATCGTGGGTAGTTTTGTTTGATGCATCGTTTCACATTTCTTTGAGTTCAGTTGGCGAATTTATAACAATATTTGGTAAACGGATTCTTGAACTTATGGACAATATTTCAATGTCTTCCATTAATTTGTCGGCGCGTCGCTCCTTCTGTCCGAATTTTATTTTCTGTTCAAAACACTGTTTCTAGTATTATCTCCACAAAAAAAGACAGGACCGATTTTGCTTATTTTGACGACGTAGATACTTTAACTACAACTCAGCCTTACTTGTGATTCAAATATAAACTTTTTCAAAGATCAAGGTCGTTGAGATTTATCATTTTCTAAACACGTTTTGCTCTATATCTCTATATTGTGTTGCTTTATTGGCTGGCGTTCAGTTGGCAAGTTCATAATGATAATTATGTTCTCATTAGTTATCCTATAATTGTGTGACATGTTTTGTTTCTCTTTCTATCGTATCCTTGTAACGTTTTTACTTGGTAAATAAATATTCTTATACCCCTTGGGGTCATGAGCAATCTTGCCTCTGTAGATTGTTCAAACCTATAAAGGGAAAAGTGAAAGCCACAGTTGAAAACCTGTCTTTCCTTTATAGGCAAGACAGATTCACTGCGGCAACAGTACCCCCGTTGGAGTGCCGGGGGTTTTCAGTATAAATAGTATCCCCACTTTATGGAAATTTAGTGCTTTAAATTCCCACTGTCGCTGTCTTCCTCATTTACTCTTTCCTATTCCTGCTCTGTCCTTCACTCTGCTATACTATCTTCTTCTTCGCTAGATCAATGACCTACCTTTTTTCTTGAAAGCTCTTCCTGGACAAGACTCCTTGTTTGTGTATGAGGTCTGTTGGATCAGCTTGGGAGTGGGACGCTTTCTGCCGGGTGGTCACTAGGGCTTCCTATGATTGTACTATTTAGCACTATAGGCATTTTATATGTATGCGTTTTGTTGATGATTTATAATGATGTTTGTATTCTATTTTGTTTTTGTAACCGGGGGTTCGCGTAGTTGAGGTCAACCCTCAGCCGTCCCTCGCGTGGGATGTCTTTATTGTAAAGTGACTGGCCGGTGGAGGGCATTCAATTTTCCCACTGGGGTTGTTTCAACAGATCTTTTATGCGGATCGGGGGTTGTCCGGTCCTGATTTGGCTCGGAAGAGTCCGCTGGACCTAAAGCAACAATCAATCAATCAATCAATCAATCAAATATTCTTATCTTATCTTATCTTATCTTATCTTGGAGTTCTTTTCCTTTTAGTTGCGGTTTCCTTGATAGTTAGTATTCTTCTGTATCCGAAGATCGCATTCGTGAACATTGTTTCTAGAGGAGATCGTTATCCATTTCTTGTTTGTATTGTTTCATTATATTGGCCTATCACTGTGGCGTTTCTGAGAGTTCGCTTGCAGTGTTCAGGCCAATTAAGGGGCACATGTCTTCGATTGTAGGGTTTCATTGGTTTGTCTATGGGATATTTTGTCGGTTTATGCGTCTGTCTCAACCAGTCTGTGTCTTATTCCATTCACTAACCCAAACCCAAAACCATCTCTTTTTCTCTGTCTTCAATCCTTCATAATTTAATGTCTTGACCGAAGTGATATTAACATCCCTCCCTCATCTTCAACAACTATACCCCCTCCCCGAAAAAAATTCATCATCCCCCGACATTCTTAAAAAAACAAAACTAGCTATACATGAATAAATTAAAGGTGCTTTGCGTTGATGATAATAAAATTTGAAATTTCCTTGGTCATATCAGCTTTTTTGTTGTTGTTGTTTGGATGTGCTCCCGTATGCAATATTATTTCAAGTTCTCTATCACAGTGAGCTGAATTAATTTTCCTTTTGCCGCCAAGTTTTTACTCCTTGTGAGGCAATCGGTCGGATCTACCGGCCCTACCTGTCCGTACCAAAAGGCGAAGGGACCGATAAAGCGGTCCCGAACGAGAATCATCTCGGATTCGCTCTCAAAGAACGATGAGAAATTATATTCGGCTTAAGCGAAGTCTTACTTTCTTCTGGAAGACTTCTAGAAGACAGGAAAAGATGGAGTACGCTGGTTAAACGATCATCTGTGGTGCCCCTACCACCTCCGAATTACGGGATAGAATAGGATAGGATAGGGTAGGTAAGCGAAGTACGTTGTAACCATGTTCGTTATATCCAGAAAGTTCTCAATAATAAATAATAACAACTCTCGCAGGCAACTTTTTATTTTCATTCGCTTAAAGTGTTCGTTGAAAGCGTGTTCGTTTTACGCGTGTTTGGCTTTATATAAAATGTACATATAAGTTCTCGTACTTCCCCATTTAATGTTCGTAATGCATAATACTGATTTTGAGTCCATACAAACCAGTATTTGAAAAAAAAAATGTTTTGGGCGAAAATATCAAATAATTTTCACCTTTCAGCCTTAGACTTCAGCTAATTTTTATTTTTTATTTTATTTTATTTTAATTTATTTTAATTACCTTATTGGCCCTTTTTTATAGGGAAATTCTGGGCCGCATCCCCTGGGGAAAGCGTAGTCGCTGGGGGAGCAAACCGGAGTACCCGGAGAAAATCCCCGAGACGTTGCTCGATCCGAAAGTAAATAATATTCGGAGAAACATAACGCCCCGATGCTGGATCGAACCCACACCTGTCAGGCGCCATTGGTTTCTGGCCTGTGGACAAGACAAGTTAGTCCCGCCTTAGCCCACTTGGCCACAACGCTCGCTTCTGTAGCAGTTAGTTCAGCTGTTATTACTAAATAATGTGTACTTAAACAATAAGACTTTAATCATCCATTTAAAACTTTATACTGCTGTTCTGCACTGCTGTTATGGGCTACGGTGCCTGGTATGAATAAATCATTGGCATTTTCTCTCTCTTTCTCTCCCTCTCTCTCTCTCTCTTTATTTCTCCGTGTTTATTTTCCTCTTCTTTTTCTTCTTGGCGAGCTCGACAAAGAAATTAAAAATAAACCTAAAAATTAACGAGCAGAAGTGGATGACTTGAACTTAAACTTGGATGTGAAACAGACGATTCAAAAGAGGCTCGCCGACCTTTCTACTGAAAGCTCATCAAGATTAGAAACCTTATCCATAAACAGAGATAAATTAATAACTAACTTTGCTAGAATTAAAGAAACAATTCACAGGATGCTACACAAAGACACCGTTCTCTCAGAAAGAATTCAAACACTGTTTAGAGAACAAGGGGTTACGATATTTAGTAGCATTCTTACAGCGGTTGGGATTGCTATATGTAAGCCTACACTAATCTTAGCTTTGGCTAGAACCGTAGGCATTAGTGGTGGCGGACTCAAAACAGTACATATTTTAGTATAAATAAAGGCGGATAAAGATAATGTAGCGTTAATCTGTCCTTGCTCTATCTCTAGCTATGTTCTCATATTTTACATTTATTTTATATTTGTGCAGCCGAATAACAAATTTCTATGCACGGTTCATAGACGAATAAAGTGCTTCAATCTCAGTCTCCTGTTTCTTTGGGTCCTAGTAGCCTTTTCCGTTACACATCTCACCTCTCTGCACTTTGCCTGTGTCCTTGGAGAGCCTTTTCACAAACTTGCTGGTCCCTCGTCGTCATTCATTATGTTATTTCTCTCTTCCTCTCGCTCTCCCTCTCTCTCTCTCAATCTCTCTCTCTCTCTCCTTGTCATTTCAAAGGAAACCCCACCACACACAACAATGAACAAAAACGACAGTGTGTAGCTGTTTCAAACTCGTCTGCACATCAGTAATTAGGTTTGATGCAATCTTATTCTGTAGGAGCTCCGGCTGGGAAGGATATGGGAGGGATTTCTGTTTGAGCCATTGAGCCCAAGACTGGC
>JBAHVR010000345.1:0-20000 GCA_036898135.1 Oncomelania hupensis
TCACTCATGACAGGACTACTTTCAAAGATCTCATGAGTGAGTAGTGTAGTAGTTCATACCTACGTTTAAAGTGACAGTAACAAAATTATTTCCACTGAGCACCTCATCTGGGAATATGTTACTACTGCTATTATGTTAATTTTCAGTTTATATGAATAGAAGCAGGTCCAACTTCATATACATTCAGTTTTCATACTTGATCGCATCTAGCTCGTACATTTGCTTCATTGCTTCAATGCTGTTTAAAGTTGGTCTGTCATATCCCTCAGGAAAAGTATGCTTCAAGTATCTTATTTTTTGTGATGATGTTTTTCTTATTATGTCAAATTTTATTTTGAAAGTTTTGTTATGCTTTAAAGCCAGTTTCCTTTGTTTGGAAGTTAATAAGATGTCTTGACTTGATTTATGCGGGATATGGAGTTTTCCTAAGTTGTAACTGATGCAAATTTTCTGTAAGTTTTATTATATTAATACAAGCATCATGTAACAGTGGGTCTAATAGGTATTACTGTGTTCAGAATGATGATGATGTTGTATGTGTGCAGACAGAGTATCTATGACACAGAGCGGCTCACTAAACTTATTCAGTAGCAAAGAACAGGAGTTTGAACTACGTGCTCAGATGCTGAAACGCTTGTCCTTTGCTATCTTCTGCTCCCCAACAGACCAGTACCAGCGCAACATGCCTGAGATACAGGGTTAGTGAGGAAGGAATAATAAAACACTTGCAAGTGATTCATACCATTGCTTATAAACGAAAATGTACCAGTTGCTTGTGCAGTGTACTCCATTGAAGCAATAGACAGCTTTGGAACTATAGCTTATGCCTTGGAAGATTGACGTAGATGTTGGTTGTAGAGGTGTTGAAAATTTCTGCAGACAACCAGGAAAAATGATTTTTCAATACCATTATTTTCAAAATGTAAGTTACTTATATACTTTTGTGCAGAGCGACTGTCAGAAAGCCTGCGCTTAGCACAAGTGCCCTACGTCATGAATCAAGTGTTCCTGTGTTTTCGTGTTCTGATAATGCGTATGTCACCCCAACACCTTACATCGCTATGGCCCACTATGATTACAGAAATGGTGAGTAAACTATAACAACTTAAACTAAGACATGACTATGGATGAGGTGCAGTTATGTACAGTGAACTCCGGATATACTAAAGGCCGGATAAAGTAAATATTCGGTCCCGACCAAAACTCTTCTTTGTCTCTGTTTTTAAAAATCGGATATAATAAAAAAATATAGTAAAGTCCGCTTATAATAAAGTGTTTTCTAAGGCCCCTGGCGAGTTTTGCTGCCGCTTATAATAAAGTTTCAAGGGAGATTACTGTATTAAAGTTTCATGAGAGTTACTGACGTTCATAATGGCGCAACATTGTTGCGTCACGCTTACCCTGAAGCGTAAAATAGATCTAATTCACGCACTTGAAGATGAAAAGATGAAAAAAAAAGAAATTGCTGAACAATTGGGAATTTCTACATCAACAGTAACTGTGATTATGAAGGAGAGTGAAAAACTGAAGGAGAGATTTCACTGTTTGGCAGAAAAAGAGTCCCTAGCTTAGAAACTTATAAAGCAAATTAGACTTCACTTTCGCTATACATGATAAAATGTGTTTATGACTAAATAAGGGTGTTATAAGTTGAACACATTATAATTATACATTTTGTACTGAGAGGAATCCGAATCAATGGAGAACTGGGAAACGTTTTGACTGGAGTGCACTTTCAAATGAGAAGTAAAGAAGAGATTTACTCCTAAGCTGTTGCATGGCTTTGCAAGACAAATCATCTTTTTTTTTAATCCACCATATTGTTTAGGTTTTGTTCATGTCTTTGTTTGCTTTAATTTTGTTAACTTTTTGTTTTCCAACAATGACGATAGTACAACATGTACAATTCATGGTCTACTTTTATGATTTATCTTTCCGATTAAAGGGTTGGTTTGAAATAATTAGGATAGGAAGGCTCACATGTTATTACATCTCTTATCCGTACTGGACTCTCTCTCTTTCTCTTTCTCTCTTTCTCTTACCCTCTCTCTCTCTCTCGCTCTCTCTCACACTCACACAAACGTGAACTTACAAACACGGACATCAACAAATAATACTGTAAAATTTCAATCAATATACACAAACTGGGTTATAAGAGATGTATTCTTGAAGAGTTTATAATACCCGAGTTAATAAACAAAAATAATCAATCAACATATGTGAACGTAATGGAATCCAATAAGGGACAGTGGACCTACTGCAAGTGTTCATAAAAAAGTATATTTGTCAGCTATTTCCCGTGGATTTCTAGTGGGGTTCACACGAAAGGCTTAAAGGACCTTTTTACTTTCGTTAAATATCAGTTGTTATCATGTGGCTGTGTCCAGAAACAATAGATCTTGACGATGAGTGCATATTCATAATGTTCACTTAAGTAACGTAATTGCTATTTACCTGTAATTACGATAGCAATAGGTAATACCCATTGGGGAGCGAGAGGGGGGGGGGGGGGGGGGGGGGGGGGGGGGGGGGGGGGGGAAGGGGAAGAAAATCTAAATTTTGAAAAGGCCATGTGAGAGAGAGAGAGAGAGAGAGAGAGAGAGAGAGAGAGAGAGAGAGAGAGAGAGAGAGAGAGAGAGAGAGAGCTTGTCCAACCACTCAAATAAATACTTTGAATTTTGTTCTTGGCAACTCTGGTAAGAGAAACGTCTCCAAGACGCCTTATAGACGGCTGTCCGGGGGTGGGGGGTTGTGGGGCTGGGGAGGTTGGGGGGGGGGGGGGGGGTGTAAGTTAAAATGGGAAAACATAGTTTTCGTGTGGAATTCAGCAAGGGACAACAAACCAAGACAGAAATATTAATATAAATTAAACAGGGTTCGTACGCGGTTGGGAAAGTTTGGGAAAACTGAGGTACCCTTTTCCCAGTTGGGAAAGTCTGGGGAAAATGGCATCAGGTTGGGAAAGTTTGGGAAAATTCGTTTTGGCTGAACGAAAAACGATGCTTAACGTCCTATTGCATGAGCGTTAAGGACGATCACCACCCTGACAACAATGACCATCATCATCATATCAAAAATGAGATCCAACGGATCTTTTACCTTCGTTTTGGCTGGCAACAAGGGATTTTGTTTTTTCATACATGTCAAACACATGCACTGACCATAAAATTTTGCATAAAGAAAAACGTATTTTTCTGTCCAAATCCATAAGAAATTTTCATAATACTTAGTTTTGACCTTTTTTAAAATTGTTATAATTATTTGTTAACATTCATTATTCAATTTATTATAGCATACAATTTTGAAAATAAAGAAAACTATCTTTGAAATCTTAATTTTTTTAGGGGACGGTTTTTGAATTACCTCCCTTTTCTGGCCTTTTTTTGTTTTTCACAGTTATCTTCCTAAAGATCTTTAAAGATTTTAATATTTTTTTTAAATTTTTTAAAATAATATTTTATTTACTTTCTTAAATTCAAAGCTATTAAATATTTTCTTTCTTATTCTCTCGGAATCTTTAATATCTCATTTACAATTGCATGCTCAAAAACCACCATCAAGAATGGGGCAACTGAAAAGGCTTGTCAAACTTTTAAGATGGAATGCCGTGATTTTCTCCTGGCTATAGTTAAAAAGATCATGGACAAAGCCCCAATTAAATATCAAATTGTCGGAAATTTAGCATGGATGAGTCCTAAGCTGCTTCTGTCAGAAGAAGGCTTGTCTGAATTTGAAACAACTGGAGCTGTCACTAAGAATTCTATGTGATGCTGGAAGAGTAAAAGAAGTCAACTGCGATCAAATCAAGTCCCAGTTCAGGCGATTTCGTGAAAGTGTGCTGTCAGAAAACAGCATACTACAGTTTCAAAACTTCGACCCAAGCAATGACCGAGTAGATGAACTGTTTTTCAAACATCTGGCTGGTCGAAAGGAGTTCTCTCTTCTCTGGGATGTAGTCCAGCAGCTGCTGATCCTCAGCAATGGCCAGGCGACAGTTGAGAGGGGGTTCAGCATTAACAAGATGACCATGGTGGAGAACCTAAAGAAAAATAATCTAGTTGCCAGGCGGCTGGTGTTAGATAAAATAAGGAGAGCTGGTGGCCCTGACAAAGTTGCAGTAACTAAAGAGATGCTGGTATATGCATCTTCATCTAGGAGTAAGTACCATGCCTATCTGGAGAACGAGAGGGAGAAACATGCCACAGAGATGAGAGCACAAAAAAGAAAGGCTGCGACTGAGGAGGTGGATATGCTTAAGGCTAAGAGACGGCGCCTTCAAAAGGACTTCACTAGTTTGGAGGCTGCAGCTAAGGCTGATGAAGCGGAACGACTTAGTGCTCTATCTCAGCTCTCTCAATCTAATGCCCTGAGACGAAGCTCAACTAAAAAGAAGGCTGAAATAGCCAGTGTAAATAAGGACATAGCGGAAAAGAGCCAGGCTCTCCTACAATGTCTGTGATGAGTATGATGTTGACTATGTAAATTGTTTTTATAATGTTATGCTTACTGCAAATAACACAAGACATTTTTCTTAAGCTTTTTTAAAAAGATTTTTTAAAATCAATTATGTTTTGGATTAAGTGAAAGTTTCTATCTAATATAACCATGACTTTCATTGTGATTGTGATCTTGTAAATTTTAAGCTTACAGTATATAAAACTAGACATTTTTATAATTATTTTTTAAAACATTTGTTTGAATGTTTTGGATTAACTCATTAAGTGAAAGTTTGGTGTATTTTAAGCTTACTGCAAATAAAAAAAAGAATTTTCCTAAAGCTTTTTTTTTTTTAAAAGTAATTTGTTTCGATATCTGATCTTTATTATATGCCGACTATGGTTGGGACATTTTACTCATGGGTTGGGAAAAGGTTGGGAAAAGGTTGGGAATTTTGTTTTGTTGATTCAGTACGAACCCTGTTAAAATATGTAATAACGAAAGCGATTCGTTCGAGTTGCACTGTCTTATTTTAACTGTTCAACTATGTGAATCTAATCAATTAATGGGACCCAATTCCAATGTACATGTATATAACGCGCCAAATGTCAGCTCAATTTTGAACGATATTGAGTTACGTGAACACACAGACAAATAGACACACAGATGATAACAGTCTGCAGAAATCCTTGTAAAAGATGGAAATTCGAGAGGTCATTTGTTCACTGATTTGTTTTGTTTTTCTTCTTTATTTGCACCAGGGCCGGATCCAGAGGGAAGGGGAGGGGGGGGGTGCAGCAGTAATCCCCCCCACCCCTTGGCAACAACAAAAAAATAAATAAATAAAATTTTTAAAAATAAAGAAAGAAGAAGATGGAATTTTTTGTTCAACTGGAAGAACGTTATGTAAGGCAGTTAGTTACGGTAGTTTTATTTGTGGTGTTTCACCACTCCGTACCATACACTTTAAAAAGAACTAGACTAGCACCCCATCCCCGCTCCGTCGAAAATGGATTGATCCGGCCCTGTGCACCCACATACACTTTAGACCAGCGTTTTCTATCTCTTTGTAATGAGTGTCGGATTAGTAAACGTTAAATTAAAACAAAAACGAAGTTTCGGTTATGCTAAATTAACCTCTAAAATCGTTATTATAAACGAAGTCGGTTATAGTCAAGTAAACCTCTAAAACTGTATTATAAACGAAGTTTCGGTTATAGTAAAGAAAACTTTCAAAACTTTACTGTAAACGGATTTTCGGTTATATTAAATATTCGGTTATACTAAAGATTTATTTGGTCCCAGGGCACTTTACTATATCCAAGTTCACTGTACATTCAAGACCTACAAATAATTTTGTCAAGAAGCAGCTTTACTCAGCTATCAAAGTTTAAATATTAGCGTGAAGTTCCTCAAGCGCTTTAATTGTAATCAATCAATTAACATTGGCAAAATGGACAGTATGTCTTGATGCTGTGGTGTTTGTAAGGTTTGTAATGAATGGTGATTCTGAAAAAAAAAAAAAAAAAAAAAAAAAAGTAAAGGGATGCAATTTAGTGTTACAGTAAAAATTGGTCAAATGACCCAGGAGCTGTTTGTGGTGGACTATTTGAACAGTATTGATTACAATTTTCTTGGTCTGATGATTTTAACTGTGGTTCTTTGATTTCAGGTGCAAGTTTTCCTTCAAATAGAACAAGAGCTGTCAACAGAAACAGATGAATTCAAGTAAGTATTGCGATTCATGTTTCACCTTTGCAGCATTATCCAACTATTGTGTGTGATTTCTTTGTGTTCCATTCTTTCACTCTACTTGATCCAGAGTGTTTGTGTTCCCGCTGCACTCACACCACAGATAGTAAAGATTGTCATCACATTTTATTACTTACCGCCGTTCATTCTCACAGCATTAGTGACATATTATGGACTTATTTCCCTTAACAATTGTTGATGTAACAAAGTTTCTTTTGTTCAAGATTAAAGTAGAGCAGTATTGACGAAGCCTCTTCATTTTGAAAATAGTTTTGCTTTCGGTGGTTTGTATTGTGACAAAGAATGCACTTTCTCAACGAATACTAACACTTGTTGACAAATTAATACTTAAAATGAGTTGAATTATTCATTTAACCTTGCATATGTTGGTGACTGTACTGAGGTAGCTGGATGTGAAATATAAAGAACCTGACCAGATCCAGGTTATAAGTTCTGCAGAAATTCATTGTGATTTCTTTCAAGATTATTACAGAGTATTTTGGCAGTTGAGATTTAGTTAAATAAGGAATATTTAAATGTCTTGAGAGTTTTGAATTTCTGATTTGAAAAGGTTTGTTTTTTCTAAAAGATGCTTATTTGTATGCAAGTTTTTATAATAACAAGCATCAATGTATTATGAGTTGAGACCATCGCTATAATTCTTGTGCAAAAACAAAACAAAGGTAGATCTCATCTACATCTGGTTATGCTTTTCCCAGTCAATACATCCGGACGCGCTCCAGGTAAAATCCATTTACACCATTGATTTGTGATTTTCAGTCTGACAGACCCTTGTGTTGTGTTGTCTAACAAATAGCCTTTAGTTACGCCTAATATCACAGCACTAGTAGGCCTTATTTTGCCTCTCTGCACCCAAATTTGCCACTGTTGCAAGAATTGTTCAATGTTGCAAAAAGTTTTGAACGTTCAGTGTATTAAGATCTTTTTAAAATCTGAAGATGTGTTCTTTTGCATTTTTAGTTTGATGTCCTGTCCTGAATTGATGTTGTATGCCACTACCATTGATTCTGACTGTGTGCTTCTTTGTACTACTTAAAAAAAAAAAAAATGGAACAGCATTGAAACTTGAGTTGTATTTTCCTTAATGTGGTGCCATATAATTTTGGTTTAGTTTCATTGTGTTCTGTTTCGTTGTTACTTCTATTTTCCAAGAATGTTCTTTCCTTCCTTTTGGTTGGTTTGATTTTTGATATCTCATATCTCGTTGCATTATGCTGTCTTTTAGAAGTAAATGGAAAAGAAAATGATACATTTTCACACAACATTTATTTTATGTCAGATGAAAATTGTGGATTAACAAAACTTTTTGTTTTGATATTAAATTGTAGTGAGTGAAACAAGACAGTTACAATTTTCATTGATTAATCAGTATGTTAATATCTGTAATAATTATTTTATTATTTTTTAAATTATATGCGTTAGTTATTTAACATTTAATATGCTGATGGAACATTTTTGTCATATCAACAGTATGCATTGGCCAGACGAAAGTTGTGAAAGTTTTCAAATGGTAGAGATATGCAGGTACAGGTTGGTTTGTATTTGGTTTTGAATACAGTTGGTAATGTTTGGGGAATTCAGTATTTGATGCAAGCCAACTGCTGTACAATTGCTTCAATTTATAAAGCATTTTTGGAAGTTTGGTTACATCACAAGGAAGAAATATGTACATTTTTATTTATTTCATTTGTTGGGCTATGAATTAAGTTTCAAGTTCATTTTCTTGCTTGTGGACAAGAAAAATGTGCTTGCTGTGATTTCAGAAAATCGTGAAGGATTAGCTTGATTTTGTTGACTTGTATCTTTTTTCCTGTTTGATGTTGCTTTAATTGTTTTGGCTGTTTCCTTTGACTTGTTTTTGTAAGACAACATCAATGCAATTGTGTGCCTATTCTTAATTTTTTACCCATACACATTGCAATCTTCTTGACTTGTGTTCTATTGAATTTGACTCGTTGGCCCTCTGGGTTACACACCCATTCCGACATTGACTAGGAGGAGGCAATTCTTGTACTAAGGTCGAATTTTGGGCTACACATGTCTGAATGATCTAGCATGGGATCTGTTACTGTTATAGTTTGATGTACATGTTCTCTTGCATGAGGTTTGTTCCGGTTCATAGTTTGCGATGTTCCTGTCTGCATGAGAGATAGTCTCGTGTGACATCTTGAGACTACTCTGTTGTGATTGAATGCATGCATGAGGAGCTGCATTTTAGAGCTATCAGTGTTCACATTTCTCCATTTCTACTATTCTAGGCTGTTTACCAAATTTGTTTTCGTAAAGTGACTGAACGCTGCAGACTGCTTAAATTTTCAAAGGATTGAATTTATGCACAAAGGTTAAAGTATCAAATATATCAACATTTTGTTTGACTGTTTGTGGATCGATTTAATCTAAATCTTCTTTGTATTTTGTGTTAAAGTATGTACGTGTGTGTGTGTGTTATTTTATTCATTTTCCAAGTTTCCATTTTAGCTTTTATTGGCAGCAAGAATATTATTAGTGTAACTGGATCATCTTATTCTTCCTTGACTTAGTACCTCAGCAACATTGAAGCAGTAATTATTCACCCAATAAACAAATCTCCCCTCCTCCCTCTTCTTTTGTGTAGTTTTGAGATATTACACTGTAGTTTTGAATTTACAGGAAGTTAGCATGCTTTTTATTATTTTCACTCACAGTATAGTTAGCATCACTAAGCAGTATTATTGACACATAAATGTAAATAATTTCCCTTTATTAATGATTTTCCAGTACTATATATACTTTCTTGAGCGCATCAAATTATTATTATTTTTGTATTTGTATAAAATTCTTATTGCACTATTTATTTATTTCACAGTCAGTTTAGATGTACAACATGTAGATTTTTGTTATTTTGCTTGTTTTGTATTTTTGTGTTGTGTTTTTAATTTTTATTTCGTAGACACCAGTTTCAAGACACACACTGTTATTTAGACACATTTTTGCACATTAGGCTTTTCCATTTAACATATTTTAACATTCTGGCCATTCCTGCCTCAGGCCTGAGGTTAACTAGTACTTTGTATTCTATTTGGGGGTGGTACCATTAAAACATTGGCTTTTTTTTCTTTCTTTTTGACTAGCTGATAATCTGACAAGGACATGGAGAATCAAGAAAACTTTTTCCTCAAGAAATAGGTTTGTCGATTTGGATAATGAGGATGAAATTCTGGTCGCCTTCTCAACGAATAAGATAACATAGGAAAAGGTTCACTTTGGAAATTATCTTTATGGATCTGTTCAGACAAAAACACAGACGATGGTGATCCTGAATATCCTGAGAATGCAGCTGAAATCAGTTGAATGATTATATAGCACAGGAATGCAAAGCCAGCTTCTTACATGTTTTACCTAAACATTTTTGCTTCCATCAAGGATTATAAATTGGTCAAGTTTCTGGTTATCCTGTTGCTTTTCAAGGCTTGTTTATGCTTTTTTAAAATTTTCAAATCACACTATTAAAATAATTGATTGGTTTGTACAGAGCATTGATGTCTGATAAGTTTATGTAGTTCACAGTTTGTCAGATGCAATGGAAGTATGCCCAACCTCTTGTGTTTTGTAGGTTAGATATTAATTTAATTTGCTTCATTTAAGCAGGAGGATTAAATGCATGTGTTGTGCGTCATTGGATGAAATATATCATGTTGATAATTGAAATTGGATGCGATTTACTTCCCTTCATTTAACATTGTTTTGCAGATGTGGTGTTGTGTTGTTGTTTCACAGGTGTGTTTTGGTATTGCTGTTTTGAACTTTGCAGAATTTAACGGAATGAAAAGCTGTCTCTTGGGAAAAAGAAAACATTTTATTCTCACTCAACTGATCTTGAGGTGATTTAATTATATTCATGTTCTCCGCCTTGTCATAGATTTTACTGATGTCTGATTCCATTATGTTATAAGGTATTGAAGTCTCTCCATGCTGAACGGAATTATATTGTAACACAGATCAGCCCATCTGAATGATGCCGAATTATTTACTTGGTTGTACAGGACACAGCTTCAGCGAATAGCAGCCCTAGATGCCAGTTGGGCCCATTTGGGCAATGGCTTGAACGCTCACAACAACCCGAGTTGGCTCGGCCTCTATCTGTCTGTCTGCCGTCTACTGGATTTTTGTCTAGTCATGCCAGCCGACGCTGTGCCACAGTTCCAGCTGTAAGTGCCAATACTATGCACATAGTTTTAAACACTTTTTTTTTTTTGCGGGATTGTTTTATATCCTTTATTGTTTATGATCTTTATTTTTAGGTTCAGAAAGATGGTTATCACTACGAATTGTGAAGTAACATTTTATTACGGCAGTGTTATAATTGCCTCTAATTCAGCTACTTTAAAACATTATTTCTGTTGTTTCAATGCAGATATCGATGGGCGTTCATTGGCACAGCAGGGGAGGAGAACAAGGGAAAGAATGATGATGCTACCCCTAAACAGAAAGATCAACCTCGATTCACACCACATATTGTTAGGCTAGCACGCCTACTCAATTCGAGGGTAAGATATTTGTTTCTGAATTTACCCTTATCATTTATATATTTTACTGGACTATTTTTTGCCTCGAAGAGGTTGTGCAATTCATTTGGGATATGTAGAATATTTTGGTGAGTGTTCTATGCATGATATGCGCTTTACCTTGTTTCTACTTGCACTGTGCAGATGATTCAGTAGGCACATGAGAAATTATTCATATTATACTTATGTTTGACAGTTGAACCGTCAGGTGCCTGTATTACGAACCATTCAAGGCCGCCCTTTGTTGAACATTGGCCACTTGCGATCGATCGCAGAACTTCAACCCTTCTTTAACACGTTGTGTCTCCAGCAGTCAGAGAAACTCTCCACAAGCTCCTCTAACAAAAAATCCACCAGCAGGAAGTCCTCCAAGAGTCCACAGGTAGGCAGCGGACTGCAAGTGCCAGCATCGGGAATGACAAAGTCCGTCTCTGCCCCAGAAAAGCTGGAATCCAAGCTGGTGCAGGAGATGCAGGTGAAGACATGCAGACAGTACGTAGAGGAACTTTTAGAGAGAGATTTCTTGGAGACTGTGTCATAATGGCTCAGCTACAGGCATCTGTAACAAATCATGTGTCACTGTGGCTCCATGACATCAGTCATAAATTGAGTGTTGTGGCCGAGTGGTCGAAGGCAGGACTAACTTGCATTGTTTGCAGGCTAGAAACCTATGGTGCTTGAAAGGTGTGAGATCGATCCAGCATCTGGGCGTTACGTTTCTCTGAATATTATTTACTTTCGATTCGGGCAACATTTCAGGGGTTTTCTTCGGGAACTACAGTTTGCTACCCCCAGCAGAATTTCAAAAAACACAACTTATATTAGGTAGGTTGGGTTTGGGCGCGACACAGGCTGTGACTATATCTTCCCCAGGGGAGGCGACCCAGAATTTCCAAATGAAAAGGGACAATAAAGAGTCCCCCCAAAAAAAAAAGTTTGGAGAATTGTCATAGTGACTAAGCTATATCAGTAAAAAATTTAGTCAAATGAGCAATTTGTGGTTAAATACTAAGATTCCTATAGCTGGTACCATACTCTCAACACACACAAAAGCTCTTTGCTGTAGTAAGCCTCAGTAGGTGAGGTCCCAGCATTAGTACAGCAAAGTTGTATTGGCACAACTGTTGTGTGCAAGCTGTTGAAATGTTTTGAATGTCGTTGATGATAACTGTGATTTGTGCAAAAAGAAATGGTGCTGTGATGACACTGGTGAAGGTGTATATTCAGCAGATCATATAAAATCTTTCTCATGTGTACAATGCAATGTGTACATCATTGTGTGCATAACTTGTCATTGTGGAATATTTGACCAAAACATTAAAACATGTAATATTTGAGGTTTGAACATTATTTTAAATTTTGTATTGTATTGGTCCAGGTTTGGGTCATACATTATTTGCAATTTTGCCATGTTTATAATTGTTGTGTTGAAGTGTAAAATTATTTGTAATTTTACCATGTTTATAATTATTGTGTTGAAGTGTACAGCAATTTTCTTAATTGTGTGGTTTAGTTGGGATTAAGACTTGATCAATTACATTTGAGTTTATATGAAACAACTTATATTCCCTTATTTCCAAGTTGGTGTGCATGTGCTCCTTTGTTCTTTCCAGATCTTTACCCCACTCCTTTTGTGAAATGCTTAGATGTGTGTGTGTGCCTGTGTGTGTGGGTGTGGGTGTGTGTGTGTGTGTTAGTTTTATGGTAGCAGTTTTTGCCGTTTGATGTTGGCTGGTAATTAATTAATTATTAATCTTCATTCCAACAACATAGGTGTTGATGTTTGCCTGTGTTTAGTTCAGGTACAAATGTTCGGAGTACAGGTTGTGAATTTCTGCAACTTTGTTTTGGTCTCTTGAATAATCCACAGATTATAGTGTGTGGAAGTACCTTAGCTTGTTTGCATGCTTATCTCTGGCATGTTGTCAGGTGATTGTGATAGCCTGTATCTCATTTCTCTGTAGCTAATCATATCAATCTCTTAGTCTTTCATTATCAACCCCATTGTCCCCTTATCATCGCAGCATGGTGCAAATTGAATAAAATAGCGCTTCCGGTATCACAACAGATTCTTTTCTTTTTTGTTTTTGAAATTAATCATTTTCTTTCTTTTTTTATTTGGTGGTGGAGAAGGGGGGGGGGGGGTAGTGGGAGGGATGGGGTTTGTGTTGTTGTTTTGTTTTGTTTGTTTTTACTTTGTCGTCTCTCTTTGTTCATTGTAAATTACAGTTAAATTGTAGTTCCTAGTAACTTTCACATCCAAAAATTGTGTTACATTTTGTTGTTTGTTTATACTTGATGATTATGCAGTGCATCTTATATATTTTGAATGACAGTATGAGAAAGTATTTTTAATGTGACTCATACTGTTATGTGATAAATTATTTTACTCAGGCTGTAATGTATCTTCAGCATTATAAAATTCTCATCTGTGATTAAGCATCCTTTTGCCAAGAGCTCTTCTGTTCACTATATTTTATTAAATGTCAATTGATTAGTGTTGGGGCGGTATTCAAAAATGCTGAGTACTGTGGGCTCAGTGTTGTATACCAGTATTAGTTGCATGTACCAGTACACTAGGTGATGGTCTTTACATGATAAAGTACAATTTGGGCAGGCACAGTAATACACGTTTGAGGAGTATTGAAGGCATTTGTCTATTTGCCTGTTTGCCTAATGCGAATGAAACATAGAGCCGACTGGTAAACTTGCAGCTGTCTTGTCTGGTGGGCTAGCTGTTTTTCTCACTTGTCTCCTCTGTTTTCATAGCTGACCATATTGTGCTGAAGTGAAGTGTCAGGCAACTGAAATACCAGTACAGTTTTTGCCGTGCCGTCCGAACACATGTTTTGTTTACATTATTATTGAGCTGCGTGTGAGTGTGCTTTGAATAAAAATTAATAGGACCTTAAACTGTATTTGTGCTTCAATGTTAGTTATAATTGTTATGTTATATCTTGGGATGACTGGAATAAAACTTGAGGTTTGATGGATTTCTTTGTGTTTCATTTGATGTTCAATATTATTTCAGAAGAGTTACAAGCAGTAATTGGACACAAAATGTGATTATTTTGAGTTAGTCTGTTCTGTGAATCCAGTTTAAAAATAATGAATGATATCCCTTTTTACATGTGGGGTATCTAAAATTTTGTTTGTTTATAAATTTAGAGATTTTACTTTTTTAAAAAAATAAAGAAAAAGTTGCCATCGGTTATTTTTTTGCAATATAAATAATTTGATGGATAAGTGTGTACAGTAAATTTGTTTCAGTGCGTTTATTTACATTAATGTTATTCTCTGTGTTTTTACAATTTGATGCGGTGAAAAAAACACCAGAATATGGTTTTAAACGAGGAAATGTGTTGGTGTTTTTGTGAAAGATTTACAATCAAGTGAAGAACAAAAATAATGTTAATCAGTTTATTTAAATATGTGTTAATCAGTTTATTTACATAGGTTTTAATTTGGTCTTTAAAAACAAATGCAGGTATTTTGGAGTCCTTGTGTTTTTTGTTTTGTGACCTGTAAATATTCTGATATCCTGAGATTATCAGTTTCGTTTACTTTCAATTGAAAAAAAAATTCAATAATGATATATACCTTGCGCATTGTGTATAAAAATGATTTCCCTTCCATAGAATTATATGTACAGTTGGCTATTTCTGAGGTTGTGAGTCTTATCTTTCTCTCCCTTTTTCTCAGTTTTTCTTCCCCTCCTTATCGCTACATTAGCTTGGAATTTATGATTTATTTGTGCATGTTCTTTCTGACTGACTTACTGATCAGATGTTTATTACAATTAATTCTGCATGGAAAATCAGATGCTGAGATAGGTCTCATTGTCTTGAGACTTGAAATAACACATTATTTAAAGTGAGTTTAACGTAATTTTGTTAAACTGTTAACACTAGATAGTATGATCATAGAAGAGTTTATTGATCCTCAGTAATGAAGTGAAAGTTCTCAGGTGAGCATATAAACAACTTAATCATTGAGGCCCTGGTAATGTCACAGCATTGTCTAGCCCCTTGGGGTCATGAGCAATCTTGCCACTGTAGATTGTTCTAACTTATAAAGGGAAAAGTGAAAGCCCCAGTTGAAAACCTGTCTTGCCTTTGTAGGCATGACTGATTCACTGCGGCAACAGTACCCCCGTTGGAGTGCCGGGGGTTTCAGTATAAATAGTATCCCCACTTTCTGGAAATTTAGTGCTTTAAATTCCCACTGTCGCTGTCTTCCTCATTTGCTCTTTCCCATTCCTGATCTGTCCTATCACTCTGCTATACTATCTTCTTCTTCGCTAGATCAATGACCTACCTTTTTTCTTGAAAACTCTTCCTGGACAAGACTCCTTGTTTGAGTATGAGGTCTGTTGGATCAGCTTGGGAGTGTTGGACGCTTTCTGCCGGGTGGTCACTAGGGCTTCCTGTGATGTTATTATTTAGCAATATAGGCATTTTATATGTATATGTTTTGTTGATAATTTATAATGATGTTTGTATTCTATTTTGTTTTGTAACCGGGGTTCGAGTAGTTGGGGTAAAGCCTCAGCCGTCCCCTGCGTGGGATGTCTTTATTGTAAAGTGACTGGCCGGTGGAGGGCATTCAATTTTCCCACTAGGGTTGTTTCAGCAGATCTTTTATGCGGATCGGGGGTTGTCCGGTCCTGATTTGGCTCGGAAGAGTCCGCTGGACCTAAAGCAACAATCAATCAATCAAAAGCCTTGTCTAGCAAAGGAAACCCACTGACAGTCATTAAGTGCCGTTTGTTACCAAGGCACAGAATGCTGTCTCCTGGCTAATTCACAATGACACCTTGAAGCTTGTTGGTGCAATTGTAGATTATAGTCACACGACACCGGAGCATATAGGCCACTACTACTGGTCACATTATTTTGACACCAGTGAACCAGTTGATGGTGAGGGGAAAATAATATGGTCACACGTTGGCCCATCCGGGATTCCAATCAGGTGCCTTTCGGTTACTAGTAAGCCGCTCTACCAACTGAGCTATCCGGCCCCACACATCCTTGTTTGTCATTCTCTGCTGCATTTATATGTGTGAACCTGTAGACATATCCAGGGGAGCTCGTCCATTTACCGCTTATTGCAGAAGAACTTTAGAATGCTAAGACCTGAATTTTAGGTTCCATGTCCATCAGGCACAAAAGCTACATGAACATATAGTTATTTGAATGCCCTGTCTGTGCGTTCTTATAATTATTTATTAACCAGCTGTTGCAAGTCGGTAGTAAAAAACAAACAAACCTTGTTGAATGACAAGTCTTTCCTTTTACAACATGTGTTTGGCTGCATGGAAATTAATGCCATATTTTTAATTTTGTATTTTAACTGTTTTGGTATATTGTTGTGACTAGTTTAACCAGTGGTTAGTAATGTTTTCTCAAGTAAGGTGATATTGTTTTAATTGGTCCCTACCACATTAAAACTATTCTGTTGCAAAAATAAAATACAAAAATAAATAAACAGAACCATTATTACCTTATCTATCTACCTGTCTGGTATCATTGTAAAATATAATCCGTTGATATACCTGCATATGTCCGTCATAGTCTTAAAAAAAAAAAATAATTTCCCCACATGTTTCGCATGTTGGATCCGGATCAGAAAATGTTGATTGCAAAAGATGTGATAGCAGTAGGCACAGTGAACACATCAAATTGTTCTAAGCATGTTGTGATAATAGTTATGCAAGGTTTCTTCTTCTTCAGGTTTAGCACGTGCACTGCCAGGTAAATTTGAGTGCTCAATAATTAATATTATTTTTGTAATGAAAAAATGTCAACAAAAACAAAATACAAATCCAGAATATTAGTATTAAATGATACTGGTCCTATCTTAATCTGATTTTCTGCACTGTGCTATCATATGTTCATACCAAAAACAGCTTGATTTGATAACAATGGATATACTTGTTAATTCTCCCAAATGGGAGTACCAGGGGATCTTTTAGTAAAAATAGTTCCCCCACTTTCTGGAAGTTTATTGCTTTAAATTTTCTCTTTTCTATCTTTCTTTATATTTCTGCCTTCACTTTTCTTGTCTGTTTACAGTACTCATTCTTTCTATATGTCATTCACTGGTATGTTTTCCTTCGATCCCTTTTCACTGTTTTTCTCAGCATTTTTATGATATTCTCATTGTCTATATGGTGACTAGGTAGTGAAAATTGTACACACACCGGGATAATCTTTAAGTCTCTCAGGTGATATTTGCCGATTCAGCAGGGTGGGGAACTCTCCTCGGATCCGCTGATTTCAGAGGAAATCGGCAGCCATTTCAGAGGAAAAAAAAAAGAGTTCAGAGGAAAAAAAATTTGTCCGTTTCCGAATCCAGTAGACCTATTATTACAAGTACCCATCCGTGTCCATCACCAGCAAAATTAATGATGCAAAGCTCAATTGTCAGCTTTTTTAGGAAGTAAAACAACAGTGAACTTGTGGAAGCTAAAATTAGACAATGTGCTGAAATGAAACCTCTTTAATTTAACTTGCAGAAACTTATTTGAAAATTTGCTAAGAAGATTGTTTCTATTAAAATTGAACTTGTGAAAGACTGAAATGTGCAAGAAGAAACAGACATCCAAAATGTAAAGGTTAGTGGTATTTGCTTGTGTGTGTGTGTGTGTGTGTGTGTGTGTGTGTGTGTGTGTGAATACGAATATGAAATTTTATTGTCATAAAACACAAGTGTGTGTGTGTGTGCTCCTGGACCCCGGCCTTTTCAGAGTTTTTCTCAATGAGTTGTTCCCCACCCTGATTCAGCCTTTTTATTTATATATTTTGAGTCTTATGAATACTTGTCATATATTTTTTACACTTTTTTGTAATCTGGGGGTGACAAATTAAATGAAAGGGCTTACATCCTCAGCATTACCTAGCATTATTTTCCTTAGGATGTGGTAGGGTAATCATAGTAGCATGAATTTGTATTTGTGTACTAAAAGAAGAAATAAAAAATCTCGTAACTCTCAATGTAAAAACACAAATTTTCGGTTTATTACAAACCTTTTTCCAGTGTACAACAATGTCCAAGTATAAAAACAAAAGACATCTTGTATATGTATGTGTGTTTTTGGTGGATCCTGATTTTCTGAGCGTATGAGAGATAGACCAGTTTGGTGTGAGTATGGTCCATCTATGCCCACTAAAGGTTCACTGGTTCCTATAAACAAGAAATCAAGTAAACTCTCGTTAATCCCATTCGAATGACCTGCCCTGTAATTGTTTTGATGGAAGTTGTATGATGTTGAATTGCTACATAATCATGTGATGTTTTAATATTTGTTGGTTACGGTTTTGCCATAACTGTGTGTGTTCTTGATTGTGCTTCCTAAAGAATTCCAAAATAAACAGAATCGAATGTGAAGATAATACTTTTGTGAAGTGAGTACTTTACTTTATTTTTATCTTTACTCGACCTCCGTGGGGATGCTGGGGGTTTTAGTATAAATAGTATCTCCACTTTCTGGAAATGTAGTGCTTTTAAATTCCCACTGTCGCTGTTTTTCTCCTTTGTTCTTTCTCATTCCTACTCTGTTCTATCAATCTCTTATACTATCTTCTTCTTCTTTATCAGTACAACTTATGTTAATCTGATGAATAAAAATTGATGCAACAACAACAACTTCGCTAGACCAGTCACCTACCTTTTTTCTTGAAAACTCTTCCGGGACAAAACTCAGCATTTGTGTGTGAGGTCTGTTGGATCAGCTTGGAAATATTGGACGCTTTCTGCCAGGTGGTCACTAGGGCTTCCTATGATGTTATTATTTGGCAATGTAGGCATTTTATATGTATGTGTTTTGTTGATATTTTATAATGACGTTTATATTCTATTTTGTTTTTGTAAACTGGAGTTCAATAAATTAGAGTATAGCCTAAGCGTCCCCTGCGTGGGAAGGATTTATTGTAAAGTGACCGGCTGATGGAGTGCCTTCAGTGTTAATACTAGAGTTGTTTCGGCAGATCTTCTATGCGGGTCAGGTGCGAATGCTCTTTCAGCGAAGTTGGGGTCTTGATTTTGTGGTCCTGATTCGGCTATACTGGTCCTGATTTGGCTCGGAAGAGTCCGCTGGATCTAAAGCAATAATCATGTAATGTAATGTAATCTTTACTCGGCACTTTCCAACTTTTATAATTTTATGTACCATACTTTTCCAAGTCAACTCAGCAAGTCATTATTAGCGGCCATGGAGAGTTGAATATAATATATAGCTTATTATTATTGTGTCTTAGGAAGATAAGACAAACAAACAATAGTACCATCATTCAAGCTTTTTTTTTTCTTCTTAATAATCAAATAGGTCTGAAAATAGGTAATAAAAGTTAAAATAGTCAAAAATACTTGTTTTGATAGTGTAAAGCATTGTTTGTGAGAGTGACATATGGTGCGTGTGGGTACATGTACATTTTCACCTAATATTACACGCACCTTTCTCTTCGAAACTGTAATTCTCTCAGTAAACACGTACTATCTGTGCAGTTTTTGTTGTTGGACTAATAATTTTATATCCCTAGTGGAAAACGGGCAATAGGTCATATCATGGTAATCTATTACGTCAGTGTCAATGATTACGTTGACCCCAATAATGAGAACAAGGAACCGGACTGTTTCAAAGCGTACGATGTAATAGCGTTATCTCTATCGGTGTAAGAGGGAGAGAGAAAAAAACCTGGAATGTTTGTTGGTTTTTTCTATTAGTTAAGGAGGAAGTGTTATTCTCGTTGGAAAATTGCACTGCAGCCAGAAATATAACATTCCGCCATAAGGAGGAGAAATGAGACTTACAGGAACTAGAAGAAAAACATAGCTATTAATTTTGTACGCGATCTGTGATAAATAATACCTGAATAACTAAATACACGAATAATGCTTATGTGATGAATGTATAAACGGAGATCTGGTCTGTGCACGCACGCGTTCCATCGCACGGACTTTAAATATCCTGACGCTCATGGCCTAGAAGAATGAGTGCTGTATACACAAATACACCCAGTATGCACTAGGTCACTTCTCCCCATTTAGTTATTATTTAGTGCTTTAAATTACCAACCTTTCTGTCACTCTCATTTATTCTTTCTCGTTCCTACTCAGTTCTATCAATCTACTATCTTCTCCGCTAGACCAGTCACCTACCTTTTTTTTTTTCTTGAAAACTCTCCCAAAATTCCTGATTTGTGTATGAAGCTTGGGGTTATGCCAAATGGTCACTAGAGCTTTTTG